>JAURVB010012991.1:0-133228 GCA_033002965.1 Piper betle
TTTAAATAAATTCATGGATACCAACGTTCGATCCCACCGCGTCGAATATATACTATATATATATATATATATATATATATATATATATATATATTCCGGGTCTTTACAAGTTTTTATAGGTAATGGAATACCCTTTTACCAGATTGTATTACTTATTTTTCTGACGAGTAGCACTCCTTGCTGACATTTTTCATATAATATATGTAGGTCTTGTAAATCCTAAGTCGACTTTGTTATAAGGAAAGATAAATGGTACACACACTTGAGCTCAACACATATATTTCTTTCTTACTTTTACTTATGTCTGATGTGTTTTGACACGTATTTAATAATGTCTTCCATTCTCATGACATTAAGAAGTTTATTTCGATATATTGTATTGATCGAGTCTTACCAACCAACAACTTTAAACATGACTCGACTTGATCCTAAAATTTTTATTCTATTTTTAGGTGAACCGAAATCGGGGGCTACACATCTATAGTGTTGTGTTTTTTAGTTTTGGGTTTGATTAATGTTTGATTAAATACTAATTGATTCATAATGAATTCAAATTGAGTTGAATTAAATCAAGTTATGATTTTTTTAATAGTTGATCATATGTTTATTATCTTATGTTTATGTATGAAAACATGCTTTATATTATATATAGATAACTAAAAAAATTTTATTTTGTTATTGTTAGTGTTGTTGATTTATGCATATGGTTGCCTTTTAAATTCATGATAATGTGGGATAATTATTAATAAATAATTATTCATATAATATCAAATAAGTATGTTATGTTTTCATTTGGGATATATATTAAGTATATTAGATAATGATAATCAATATTAGAGATAATTATGATCTACATGTGTTTGTCAATGGTTATAGTTAATTAATTAATGACATTGTAATTTATTAATTAACTGGTTATAATTAATTAAAGTATTAAGGATGACGTCTTTATATTTTAGTAAGTTAATACCCGCATGTGATTATGAGTCACTAATTATTATTCAAATCACAAGTACAATTAATCACTATTGGATTAGTCAAAATATCATAAATTCATATGAATGAGTGTATTATAACTGTTCTGTGAATATTTTACCAGTTAAAATAGGATTAGTATTAAATTATTGTTCATTGCTTATAATCATATATATTTATGATGTCACTACTAAGGCATAAAAAAATAAGAACCCTATGTGGTTTTATTGATAAATTAAAGTGTGGACTATTAAAATATAATAGTATAATACTCGTAAGTCTTGAATCGTAATAGTATGCTTAGAATAACCTTTATCGAGTTAAGTAATTAAAAATAATCTTACGAGTGATATCCTTCAAATTTTAATTCAAGCTATATCAAACAATTGGATACAACAATCTAACTAATCTTATGATAATTAATTAGAGTTTGTGAAAAGTTAATAAATTGTTAATAATAAATATCCAAGCTATTATTAACAGAATAAGTAACCGTTATTTCATAATAGGAATTAAAGTGTAATATTAATTAAAAGTCTAAATGGTAACTGATAAATTAAAGTGTGTTGCATGCTTATTTTGTCCAGTTTTAATCATCATATAATAAAGTCATTTCATTACATGCTTTTTGCTCGTATAAAATTATACCTATGTATAATTTTATTATCTCATTTAGATTAGGATCTTGTGTCGTAATTGTCGATGCCTCATCAGAATTCCAAGTCCAAATAATTACTCGAAATGTTATATATTCCTATTTGGCAACCTCAATCGGCCTAAGCCCATATTCGAATCAAGCGCTTAGCGTAACCATGGTCAAGGAATTAACTTAATCTAGCACAGGGCCGTACCCTTAAAATTTTTAAAAGATTAAATACCTGCTATCATGCCAAAAGGGGTTACCGGGCGCAATGGTGCATGACAACTCATTACGCACTTGTAACACCAAGAGGGTGAGTCATTAGCAAATATCTATATAACTACAGGTCATGGGCCACTTTGCATGTGTGCCCATACATAGAAATGTAGTTGGATGGTGTGGCCACCCCTCCTAATACACTCATAATCACTAATAGACTTAATTAATGATATTGTAGAATATATTAACTTATTTTTTGTAATTATATGTTTTTGGATTTTTATCACTAACGCAGAACTGCCTCTATAGGTGTGAGTATGGAAGGATGGGTAGAGTCAGGATGGTTGGAAGACTAGATCTATTATTAGAAAATTATTTTTTCTTATATTGGTATACTTTAAGATTATTTTCATGGTAATGGGATTTTGGTTCGTTTCATGGGTATAGATTATTCCGAGTATTTGTTATATTATTTTTTATTTCATACATGACATAGAATTAGAACTTTAACCAATTCTTTGAGTATGAATTTAATTTGTATGGTTTAAATAAATTTATGTTATGTAATACTTGGCCTGTGGCATTGGCAAGTAGCATTGTGGCATTGGCAAAAATAAAAAAAAGGGCATGAGGCTGAGTGCCATGATGCGCAAAGCCTGGGTGCTGAGTGCCGCGACACTGCCAAGTTCACTAATCTGTCCACTTGTCTTAAAATGGCTATAACTTTGGCTGTAAAACTCTAATTGAAACTATTCTTTTGGGTTATGACTATCATGATTTCTAGTATTTACCTATTAAATTTTATTATTTTTAGTTTTGTATCCCTAGAGATATATGTTTTCAAATTCAAAGGAATAAAAGCTTATTTTTCTTGTGTTATAACATTAGTGTTGTTTGTATGTCATGCTTATGATTAGTTAATCATTGGTTGATACTAGTATGATGTTAAATACATATATTAATGTTTGTTAACATGTTCGTTGAATGATTAATCATTAATAATGGCATATCATGTATGCATACATATACATCTAGTCAGGTAGTAATACTGGTATGTTATTTCATTATTCAGACTAGGAGTTGATCAACTGTACAAATAAGAGCTTGGAGTTTTGCAGTAATCCAAATACGTTTAGTTGTTATTTGATGAGTTTTATGATCCTTTTATTGTTTGCTATGTGATAAAATAGTTTAATCAAATCGTGATTTCGCGAATGTTGAAAGTTGTGAAACCTAATAGATGTTAGGTAAGTTGTCTAAGGGATAAATGAAAACTAAAACACATGGTTTTGATGTTTTCATAACGCTAAGTCAAAGCAATGGTGGTGTCTAGGCTTAACTAGTAATAAAAGATAAATCAGTTAAACTGACAGGTCATACCAAAAAAATTTCAGGCATCCACTCTAGCCAGTGCCGGAGTTGAGGAGGCTAGTGTACACATGCAGTGCTGACGATCATTTGTAGGGGCTTGTCTAGAGGGTTATGTAACTAATGATATTATATAATATCGTACAAACAAGGTTGGTGATGTGTGTGGTACATGTCTTTAACTAGTATTCTCATGGTTGACGAATAATATAATATTGTACAAACAAGGTTAATAATATTCATTATTTTCTCTTGTTTTATTATTGTGAAAAGATAAGTTGATGATGTGTGTGGTACATGTCTTTAAATCAGTGATTAACTCGTGGAAAATGAATGTAAAACACACTACAAAGGTGTGAAACCAAGATGCATTAAGTGGGACTAAAACACTACAAAGGGCAGTACCTCTCGCTAAAACTTGTATAAAAGGATGAAGCTAATACAAAGGTTAGATAAATACGGGAAGTATAAAAGGTGAAAGAGTAAAGGCTACTAATTTACAGTAAAATTAGATAAATAAGTGACTAACTGATAGAATACTAGTTAATATTATGTGTTCATTAAATCATATTTATACTTGTTTCTATTTTTATTTACGTTGAAATTATGAGTGCTGATTTTATGTTAAGTATAATTGTAGTTTAATTACAATTTTTCGTACTTCTCACCTTGTTTTAGGGCTCTATTGAATACGCAGGTAAGAGATCCTTAGGAGTGATAAGATGAAGAATTCTCGGAACTTAGGAGTTTATTTCTATGTTATTCTGCATATTTTAAGACACACTTTTAGTAGACTTGTGCTGAGATGTACCCAATGGTTATGCATATAAGCATGGATTTTTAATTTTATTTGATGTGAAAACAAGTGTTGATCCAACTTATTAGGTTTATCCCGTTGTAATTATATACATGCATATGCGTTAGAGATATGCTAGTAATGGCCCTGATGCATGTTAGAAAATAGGGGTTCTTGGTACTGCCCGGATCAATGCTCGCTATCTTGGCTCTTAATTTGGTTTTTATTTGATTCGAGTCTAGTTAGGTTTACGATTGAGTTTACCGCAAGTATGGATTGCCAGTCATGTGTTTTGAACCCTTCTCAAACTATCCTAGCCCCTGCGAGACACATGGCACAGTTTCTGAGGTAGCCCAGACAGCCTTCAGGTGCGAACCCTACATGCACACAATCTGGTTTCAGAGCAAGGTGCCCTCCCAGTGTCCTTGAGCTGCTGATATCAGAATGAGAGATAGTGCCCTTATGGCTAGCCCATGCCTTGGGTTGGTTCAGTCATACTATTTCATCACTAGACCATGCTTTCCATCGTCTTGGTTGTAGAGGCCAGCATTATTAAGCTACAGCTAGGAGCTTGGTTATAAATAAAAGCCCATTCTCTTACTTTTCACTTGTTTTGCTTGCTCACAACCGACCTCCTTCTTCTGCCTTGGCTTCCCCTCACCTTCCTTGGGGTCTCTGTTCCTCCCCAGCCCTCTCCATGCCTAGGTAAGAAGCTAAGGTCGTAGGTCTTGGGGTGGTAAGCCCCAAGAGACCTCTTCTAAGAACTGCTAGAGGTAAAAGACCTTATCGTTTCCTCACCTGTTTTTATGATTTGCCCATATTTTCCCATTATAGGTCCTTTTGTTAGACATCGATAGGATTTGAATTCATCATTTTTACATGAACATAAAAATAGATATGTATTTTTCATCATGATACAGTGACATGTAAGCATTGTTTTGGTAGATATTTAATATCTCTTGATGTAGACCATGGTTTGGCATGAGCTTTGCTTTTCTGTCTTTCTAGAAGATATATCTAAAAGTTTCATGAATCACGTTTTAAGTGATTTGGCCTGTGTGAGATTGTATGGGTGCCAAAATTGTCGAAAGGTGCTGGTTTTACTGTTTGCAAATAACATAAGTACCGGTTTCTCTAATTTTTACACCTTGTTTTAAGCAATATTAGGATTGTATTTTGTAGTTGTAGTCTAGGATGTTAGCTATTTTATGTTCAAATACCATGGTAATATAACTTAATTAACAGATTGAACAAAAGCTCTAAATGTGTAAAAAGCTTGCTATGTTATTGTAGTGATTTGCCACGCTTTGAAATTGTACTCCACGGTGAGTTGCTAAAAGGAAATATAAAAGTCTGTAATAATTATAGGACTTACTGATTGTTTACTACAAAATAGGTACATTTTTGGCTAAGCTAAAATTCATCTAGAACGGAAGTTAATCAGGTTTTGTGGAGTGTATAGTAATGTAGGGTAAAATCATAGTTCCTTAGCTCCAGTTGGAAAATCCTAATCCCTATTTTTTTTGTACTGAATGTAATAATTAGCATTTTAATCATTATTAGTTAGTTTTTATTTTCTGCTCTTGAGGAGAAGATATCATTAATAGACCTTTTATTTTTCAGCCATAAAAATTTGTTCTTTGTATATTTAGTCAAGACTAATATCAAGATATTTAGAATTCTTGAAGCTATGCAGTTGAATCATGGTTGGGTATAATCAGCAAGTTAAATATCAAGGAATAAGTAAATGGAAAAGGAAGAAGCTATGGTGAACAAGTTTCACACAGTTGCATGTGAACTAAGTCTATATCACCTATAAGTTGTCTATCATGTTTCAAGTTATTAAAAAGGTTAAATACTTCTTTCACACCTTCTTTCACACCATCCGATTTAATTTAATCACTTGTTGTGCCGATTAATTATCAACCGTTTATCATTGCCGTATTTTTTTATTACTTGTGGCAATTTCGTTCAATAATTAATTAATTTAGTAACTTTAACCCATAACCCATTAAAATAATTATTTTTTAAGATTTATTACGAGTGTGTATTATTTTTAATTCAAGTTGGTATCGAGTCAATCAATATTTATAGAATTGCCACCGCCCTTCTTCTTCTTCTTCTTCTTGCCATCACCATTTTTCTCTGCACCAAAACCAAACCACGCCCTTCTTCTTGGCACCTAATTGAACCACCATCTAAACATCCCAACAAAGCATCAACAACAAGATAAAATCAGCATGCGAGGAGGCCTCATGTGCGTGATTTACAGCAGCGAACCAAGACGACCATGTGCTGCACCATGGTGCCCAACTCCTGGCCTGTTCTTCTTCTCCCAGCCTCAAGACCCCTACTTTCTTGGACCTTCCTCCAATTCAGATGTTCCACGACCTCAGGCTGGCATGAAAACAGGAAAGATTGGCCACCTTTGGACGTTGCATGAAGTATGGTCGTTCTCCGCACTTCTGCTCGTCGCCATCATGAATTCCGGCGAGAAGGTGGTCTGTAGTGGATTATTCCGGTGGCCTGAACTATTGTGATGGAACCCCCATGATGCTATCGATGAAGCACAACTGGCGTTTACCCCTCTAAAGCTTCCATTACAGCATCAATTGCAGCAGAACATCGCCACTTCCATCACCGTTGCAACTCCGCCCCCTCACAGCTGCAATTCCGCCGCCCACCGGAAAACCAGGGACGTGGCGAGCCCTCCCTTCGACCCAACAGCAAGAGAGGTCGTCGGGGTGTGAGGGGAAGCCTTGCAAATTTGTTTATAGTTGCCCATCTCACCAACAATTTGCACCCGTCGGCCATGGACGGGATTTCAGTGTTCCAGTTTAGTTTAGTTCTTTTCTTTCTTGTTGATTTGAGACTTTAGTTACATGATTAACAAACTTATTACAAATTAAAAAGAATATGCATGCAAGAAAATTAAGAAGAGGGAGATAGGAAAGATACCAAAGCAAGGAAGATGCCAGCTCCAATAAGGAAGAGGAGAAGAAGATGAGAGCGTAATGGCGCCCCCTCACAATGTATAAAATGAAAAATGATGTCCATTCACCAAAACTGGCTAGGGTATGTGAAAACACACCTAGCACCCATATTTTGTTCCTTTAACCGAGTAACCGGGCAAAGAATAAAATATTTTATCAGGTAGACTTAACCAGGCAGAGAATATAATATAATTAATATTAATTCTCTAATGTTCAATCCTCCCTGCCCGAGTCCAATATATAAAATTTTTTTAAAAAAATTCTTTTCCACGATCTTTACAATTGAGGAGTTAAGACAAGTACATCACTCTAAATGAGGAATCATGATACAATTTGGGTAGTGGTAGATTGACTTACAAAATTTGCTCATTCTATTCCAATCTGAATGACTATGAGTATGATGAACCAATTAGTTAAACTCAACATGGTCAATATAGTCAAATTACAGGGTATATGTAACACCCCAATTTTGGTTCACTTGAGAATTGAATTAAAAAAGTTACGATTGAATTGGGTCATATTTAAAGTTGTTAGTCGATAAGACTTGATCAATAATATAGATCGAAACAACCCTCTTGGTGTCCTGAGAATAGTAAAAAAGTTGGAAAAAATGTAAAGATATCTAAATTAACTTCCATAGAGCTATACTTACTCATAAGGAAAGACATGCCTAAGATAGGATAATAAATGAGTAATTTTCTCCGTATACACTATTATATTTTCGAGGACGAAAATTTCCAAGCTGGTGAGATTGTAAAACCTTGAAAATAATTAGGTTATTTTATTTAGGGTTTTGTAAATCTTAACATTAATCAATTATTTAATTAAATTAATTCTTGAAAATCAAATTTTATCAATTATAACTCATTCATAGTTTTTGACCTTTCGTTATCACACAAATATAGTTATGAGTAATTATGTTCTTTCTATAAAATTTAATATAGTGACTTCTTAAATTCCACACATATTTATAAAATTTAATATAATGACTTATAGAATTCCACACATATTCTTCTATATAAAGGAAAGTTCTCTTATTAAATGAAACATCCTCTAGATAGATTGTGAGAACATTTGACACACAAAGGGGAAGACTTTAAGATTATTAGTTATAGTTGCGGGTTCTCCACTAAATTTTTACGTCGGTATAATTATTTAAAATGTTGAATTTTCCCTTGTGGACAACTTGGTCAGCTTGAGCCCAAATTCGACACGGGCTACGCCCTTCTTAATCCAATAATGGACATGTCAGAAAAGACCTGACAGCTCATAATACAATAAATTGGACATGGCGGATTGGACTCCCCAGCCAATTACAGACATGGGGGATTGGACTCACCACCCAATAACGGACATGACGGATTGGAGTCACCAGCCGGTAATGGACATGATGGACTGACCCATCAGCCAATAAATTGGACATGGCAAATTGGACTCGCTAGCCAATTACGGACATGGTGGATTGGACTCACCAACCGATAACGGACATGGGAGATTGGACTCGCCAGCCGGTAATGGACATGATGGACTAACCCATCAGCCAATAAATTGGACATGGCGGATTGGACTTGCCAACCAATTACGGACATGGTGGATTGGACTCACCAGCCGATAACGGACATGGCGGATTGGACTCGCCACCCAGGAATGGACATAATGAATAGACCCATCAGCAAATAAATTGGACATGGCAGATTGGACTCGCCAGCCAATTACGGAGATGGTGGATTGGACTCACCAGCCGATAACAGACATGGCCGATTGGACTCACCAGCCGGTAATGGACATGATGGACCGACCCATCAGCCAATAAATTAGACATGGCGGATTAGACTCACCAGCCAATTATGGACATGGTGGATTGGACTCACCAGCCGATAACGGACATGGCGGATTGGACTCGCCAGCCAGTAATGGACTTGGAGAATTGGACTCGCTAGCCAATTACGGACATGGTGGATTGGACTCAATAGCCGATAACGGACATGGGAGATTGGACTCGCCAGCCGGTAATGGACATGATGGACTAACCCAACATCCAATAAATTGGACGTGGCGGATTGGACTTGCCATCCAATTACAGACATGGTGGATTGGACTCACCAGCCGATAACGGACATGGCAGATTGGACTCGCCAGCCAGTAATGGATAGACCCATCAGCTAATAAATTGGACATGGCAGATTGGACTCGCTAGCCAATTACGGACAAGGTGGATTAGACTCACCAACCGATATCAAACATGGCAAATTGGACTTGCCAGCTGGTAATTGACATGATGGACTGACCCATCTGCCAATAAATTGGACATGGCAGTTGAGACTCACCAGCTAATTACGGACATGGTGGATTGGACTCACCAGCCGATAACGGACATGGCGGATTGGAGTCGCCAGCCGATAATGGCATGATGGATTAACCCATCAGCTAATAGATGGACATGGTGGACTGACCCATCAACCAACTAATGGACATGGTGGACTGAACCATCAGCTAATAAATGGACATGTTGGAATGGTCACCACAGCCAATATTATAGATAATGATAGGGAGTTTATGGACTTGTTTTGTATAATTATATGGCTTAGTGTTTAATCACTAACGCATAATTGCTTCTACAGGTTAGCAGCTGGAACTAAAGACTAAGAGACGGCACGGTGGTTCTTCTACCCAATGAGTTGGTGAGCAGATAATAAGCGGACTTCTCTTTTTACTTTTCTTGTGTTATAAATGTAGCTATGGGAAACGGTCATAGACTGTGGGATAATTATTTCATACATTGTCATTTGAAATGTAAGTTCTTTTGAGTTAGAAAGGCTAGATTTATTTGCTTTCATATTATTCATGTAACGTTTTAAGTAACACCTGGTCCAGTTAGGACTGGTCGTTATAGGGTTGGTTTGTTAAATTTTGAGTAACACCTAACCACCAAGGCCCACAATATTGTGAAACATGGCAGGTCATTACAAGAATGGAAGACATTGTCAAATATGTGTCAAAATAAAGTTTAGACAATAAATAAATGAACTGAACTCTAGTGTGTGTAGTGTTTATCTCTCCTTCCACCAATGTAAACTCAGGATTTTCAAGACCTACATATATTATATACAAAACATCAGTAATGAGTGTTATTGGTCTGAAAAATGACTAATACAATTTTACAAATGTGTATTCCATTATGAATGAAAACTTATGAAACTTCAAGATTGCCTCACACTAGGTCGTAAGTAAACATACTAAAGTAAGTGTCGGCTCTCATGCACAGCTAATTTTCATATTCATACATACAATGCTTACACCCTCAAATCTTCTATATTTCACCCACCATGGTACTCGAGCGGCAAAAGGAATAGTTAAGTTAATGCTACAAATTCCAAAAATGTGTTTCATTATGCAGTACCCTCATACACAGCACTACCAAAGGGTTTGAAAGAGTACTAGTGCGATCTATACATATCTCTCCATACCGCTAACTCTATTACTTGTGTGTTCGTCCAAATTTGTCACCGCACCCCTCGGCTCAATCATGACGGTTAACCCAGCCAGTCGTGGTTGAACCCGTGGTTATGCCTAATTTAATAGAAATAAGATACGTGAGATTTATTCGGAAGGAGGGAAAGGGGTCCACGAGATTGAGGAAGATAAAGTCATTGCATTGGAGAAGATAAAGTCATTGCATTGGAGAAGATAAAGTCATTGCATTGGAGAAGATAAAGTCATTGCATTGGAGAAGATAAAGTTTATTGCATTGGAGAAGATAAAGTTATTGCATTGGAGAAGACAAAGTTATTGCATTGAGGAAGACGAAGTTGCTGTTCACTTACTATAAATAAGGACGCCAATTAAGGTTGCCATTGCAGGTTGAAAGAGGGAGGGGGCTGGAAGACGGTGTTCCACGCCCAGGCTGCTGCTGTTAGGAGGAGGACGCCCTACTCCTACATCCTTGCTTGCTGCTGCCATTGGAGAAGAAGCAAGGGGAAGGAAATGTCATGACGTTGTCTTGCTGATTAAAAGAGTTGCTGAAATCCACCCTGCTGCAATTAAGGTCGCCATTGCAGGTTGAAAGAGGGAGGGGGGGTTGGAAGACGGTGTTCCACGCCCAGGCTGCTGCTGTTAGGAGGAGGACGCCCTACTCCTACATCCTTGCTTGCTGCTGCCATTGGAGAAGAAGCAAGGGGAAGGAAATGTCATGACGCTGTCTTGCTGATTAAAAGAGTTGCTGAAATCCACCCTGCTGCAATTAAGGTCGCCATTGCAGGTTGAAAGAGGGAGGGGGTTGGAAGACGGTGTTCCACGCCCAGGCTGCTGCTGTTAGGAGGAGGACGCCCTACTCCTACATCCTTGCTTGCTGCTGCCATTGGAGAAGAAGCAAGGGGAAGGAAATGTCATGACGCTGTCTTGCTGATTAAAAGAGTTGCTGAAATCCACCCTGCTGCAATTAAGGTCGCCATGGAAGGTTGATGTTGCTGCTAGGAGGAGGACACCCATGTTTGCTGGATTGAAGAAGGAGTTGCTGAAATCCACCCTGCTGCAATTAAGGACGCCATTGAAGGTCGATGTTGCGGTTAGAAGAAGGATGAGATGCCAACCTTGCTGCTGCTGATTGGAAAGAACGCTGCTCCAGCATGCTTTTGATGAGGACGCTGCGTTTGAAGATGAAGGTTTGCTACAATTGAAGGAGACGCCTTGGAGAAGTTATTGCAATCCAGAGGAGGAAGACAATCTTTCCCTGCTGAAGTTGAAGCAGCATTGCAGTTGCAATTTTCATGCATTCAAGCATGATATGTTTATGGAAATGAATAATTAGGATTGGAAATGGCTATCCCACCGAGTGCATAAGAATTGTCTAAGTGTTATTGGATACTTGTGACTCTTTAGTCTCATCCCGCTGTCTCTTTGCGCGGCAAGGGCGCCTCGGTCCCACCGAACCCTTCCAACCCGACGCGGGAACACTCTAACCCGCACCAGCGGACGAACCCGCGCCCGAACATTGTGAAATCCATAAAATTGCTTAACCTCATATAATAGGCTTAGGAAAGTGACTTGTATCATGTTTTTTAGAGCTTTAGTTCAAAAATCAACAAAGCATCACGTCATTTTAGTTTTATTAAACATGTGTAGACAACATAGCTAAATGTCCCCATATCGGAGGGATCCGATAAAACACTACCAATACCGTCGTACTTCTACAACATGAATAAACTCAACACGGAAGAAGTCAAGAAGAGAGGGAGAGTCCTACAGACAAGTAGTCTAAGCACTAAGCATATTTGCACATATATGGTGAGGTCAGACTCTGAAACCTACATGGGAACCCACTACTAGGTAAAATATTAATATCTCTATATAATGCATGCTTGTGGTGTGTGCTAATATCATCATTACATCCTAATAAAGAAAAAAGTGCTAACAAATCTATAACTAAACATGTGGCACAAAAATCGAAACATAATAATAAGTAAATAAATAAAGAACAAAACAAACTCATAGATAATTAGATAAATAACAAATACATCAACATTAAAAATACTCTAATCATAAAATAATAATATAATTATACTATGTAAATATACAGGTAAATAAGAGTAAATATCGACATATACTTGTGTTAGTAAACATATATATATATATATATATATATATATATATATATATATATATATTAATTCAATCAATAAATTAGTAAACAAACAAATAGTTAATACTCATTAATTATAAATATTAATTAATATCATAGTTATACAAATATGAATACATAATTAAATACAAATAAATAATAACATACACGCGAACAGGCAAATAGATAAATAAATAAATAAAGAAAAATAAATATAATATCAAAACATGCTAAATCATGTGAATATTCATCTAAACTAATATAGAAGTTCCTAAATTACCGAAAATGGTGGAGAAACGGTAAAAAACGGGATGAACCGGACCTAACCGAATTGAAATAGACTGAGTTGGATGTTGGTCTGGCTTAAATAAACTTCTGGGCGGTATTGGCTAGGCTGTTTTGGAATGATGGACATGAACACGGCTAGCAAACTCGAGCATGGCCAGGTGGACACGACGCGGGCGACAGACACAATCACGGGCAAACAAGTAAATGGCTCGACGAGGGGTGTTGGTGCCTAACACTGAAAAATGTAGACGGCGGTGCGGCTGGGTTTGCCACTGATCAGGATCGATAGGGGGCGTGAAGGTGGAGGTACTAATGGTGACGATCGGTGGAGTTCAGCCAGTGGTTGGCCGAAAATTGGCTAGAAAGGGGCAGCATTGCTGCCATGTGTGGAGACATCACCGGCGACAATCAAAACCACGGTGAAGGTTGATGCCAATCTGAAATGGAAGATTTCGGCGACTAAAAGTTGTTATGGTGGTCGGATTGGCAGGAGCTGGCTTGCCAGTGCTGGCCAATGACTCGAATGATGGTGGTAGTGGAGGAAACCGGCTTCTAAAAACCTTTTCTCCAGCGGCGCTGATGGTCGTGAATGTAACGAATAGAAAGCCGGCTTCGAGGTGGTCATGGGGGGTGCCGGTCTAGTCATGGGAGAATGGTAGGGCTAACGTGGATGACTCAGATTTTGCCACGTGGAACAATCTGAACATCCGATAACTCATGATCTAGTGGACCCACCTGTTTGTATACTATATACACATTGACAGTAAGTTTGAATCGAGGCCGTCTAAAGTAAAAACTAACTGAAGTCTTAAAAGTGACTCTGTAAGTGTGAATCGACGTAAGAATGCTAAATGGGCCTCGAACCCTAAACTCAATCAAGCACCCATAGGGACATAATCAAGTAATTCAAAATTCCTATGTTGCATGCAAATGAAATACCGAGAAAATCCCAAACAAATATTAAACACCGCAACGGCTTAGATCTAGGCTTAATACCCTAACAAACTCATAAAAAATCATTCGATATACATCGTGTATACACTGATAACTCATATTCTATTGTATCTATCATATGGATGTTGGGCATATTCAACCACCATAACATGTTTATATACCCATCTGGGCCCATACTCATATTCTTAAAATTAGTCTAGCTCGAACTTGCTCAAACCAACTCAAGACTTGCCTGAACCGGACAACCTATAAGCAAGTAAAACCCTATGCCAAAACTAGGGTTTTACAGTACACTATCTCCATAGTATCAAATAGAGATGCAAGGTTTGCAGCAAGAGTATGGAGCAAATTCCAAGATGCTATGGGATCAAAACTCAAGTTTAATACAGCTTTCCATCCATAGATAGATGGTAAATTAGAGAGGACTATTCAAATCAAGATTTGCTTACATCTTGCATTTTAAATTGGTAAGGCCATTGGAAAGATCATTTGTCATTGGAGAAATTTACTTGTAATAGCAACTATCAACCCACTATAGGTATGGCACTATTCAAAGCACTGTATGGAAGACCATATCATTCACTATCATGTTGGTTGGACACTAGATATTTAGTGTTGGGTTGTCCTAATCTAATTGATGAAACTGTCAAACAAGCTGAGGTAATCAAGAAAAGGATAAAAGAAGCTCAAGGCAGAAAAAAATTATATGTAGACTTGAATAGAGGAACAGTAGAATTCGAATTAGGAGTACATGTTTTCGTTAAGATTTCACCCATCAGAGGAGTGATGAGATTTAATAAGTCTGGCAAGTTAAGTCTAAGATATGTGGGATGTTTTGATATACTTAAGCGAGTGGGGGACGTAGCTTAACAATTAGCTCTACCAAATACTTTAACTTTGTCTCATTACATGTTCCATGATCCATGTTCAAGAAATATATTTCAAATGCATCTCACAAAATACTATGAGGATCGGGAAATTTAGGAGTATATATCTTAATGTGGAGAAGCTCCTTAAGATTCTAGACACCAAGGTGAAGGAATTAATAACAAAAACCATTATAATGGTGAAGGTTGAAGTAGATATGAATCATGCTCTAGAAGAAGCCACTTGGGAGGTTGAAGTGGATATGAAGATCAAGTATCCAGAACATATTTGTTTAGTAAATTTCGGGGCAAACTTTCTATAAATGGGGCATAATTTACTAATTGGTACTTTTATGATTATTACTTAGTTTTAGTTTCTGCTCTTGATAAGATATCATTATTTGGCTCTTTATTTTTCAACCATATAAAATTTTTCTTTGCATATTTAGTAAAGATCAAGATACTTAGAATTCTTCAAGCTATGTGGTTGATTTATTGAGTTCAGTCATGTTGATTATTTTCCTAACATCTATTGATGGTTGGGATTAATTGGTCAAGGAAAATATCAAAGAATAAGTAATCGGTCAAGGAATAAGTTATGGTGTACAAGTTGGACACAATTGCATGTGAACTAAGTATATATGAACCACGAGATGTCTGTCATGTTTTCAAGTTATTTAAGAGGTTAAACACTTCTTTTACACCTTCAGGAGGATTTAAGCAAAGTCAATAATGTTTGGGCATCCAAAGATCCCAATTTGACTCATGCGTTGATTACGATCAATGGATATACAAATATGCCCATTTAGGATCCGTGTAGGGGTCAAAGGGTAGTTTAATATTTTAGAATTAGTTGGAGGGCATGTAGGACAAGTAGGAAAGATGAGAAGTGTATAATGCATCAAGGGGGTTGGCCTCTCATGTTTTTTACCCTAGTTGTCTCTTTCCACTCTCCTCTTGGGCATCTTTTTCTCCTCTCCTTCTCTCTCTACCTTCTGTCTCTTGTCTGGGGATTTGTGTGGAATAAGGCTTCATGTAGGGATTTAGTTGTTTCACTAAATAATAGGTTAGTAATTACAACTAAAAATACATAATTTAGATAGATTCCTGCATCATGTTCATATCTCATGTCATTTCATGTAGGGATTTAGTTGTTTCACTGAATAAGAGGTTAGTAATTACAATTAAAAATACATAATTTGGATAGATTCCTGCATCATGTTCATATCCCATGTCATTTCATGTATTCTCCTTGTTACTTACACGTTTTCTTGTAAGTTCTATGTTTATACATAATTATACAATCCATGAAATTTATGTATTATATATTAAACTATGTTTAAATATGTTGTAAATAAGTTTTTCAAGTAATCTCAATGATCTAGGATAATTTAACAAGATATAACATGTTTGGCAATAGTTTACTTTGAATAAACATGTCTTTCTCAAAATGAATATCATAAAAAGATGGTTAAATGAAATTAATTTAAACCTGTTATGATTATATGTTTTGAGAGTATCAACATCTTGTTCTTGTTTTGTTTGATAAAAGTATGACTTAAAACAAAAAAATAACAAAATTCGGAATTGGAAACTTAGTGCAACCACCGCGGCACTGAAACACTGTGGGTGGAGTGTCGCTACACTGAGTATTGAAGAAGATGAGCCTGTGAGGCAGTACTGCAACACTCAGAAACTGAGATTCCAATGCCGCAACACTTGTGGCAAAGTTTCTGGTCTGAAGCTTAGCTCCAAAGCACTTAGAAACCAACATTTAATTGATGCAGCACATAGAAACTGAGATTTAAGCGATGCAACACTCATGAAATAACCTTGATTTTTGGTTTTTTTCTCATGATTTTGCTTGATGTATGTCAAGTTTATGAATAGTTAAACATTAATGATGATTTTATAATGTTCTAAGATTGCTAATAGTGTTATTAAAAAATTAATATGACATCATCATCATATTCATGTTAGGACATAGCATGTAAACACATAAGCTATTCTGAATTATGATATATAGCTATATTATTCTTCAAACTAGGACGGTTACAGTTGAGTAACCAGGAGCTCAAAGTTGCAAGCTAACTAAGTTTGTGTTTATTTGTCGTTTAGGGTGCTTATGAACCTCTGTTTTCTAACATGTTATCGTGTTATTGTTATACAAGTTATGTTCTCAAGTAATCAGCTTATTATGAGAAATGTAGCAAGTAAACTTAAAATGCTAAGTCGAAGAGCAAGGACTATACCTAACAACATGTTTTCACATAGTTTTATTTAAACTGACGATCGTTTAGTAGTACATTAAGTCGAAGTGCAAGGCCTAGACCTAACAACATGTTTTCACATTGTTTCATTTAAACTCACGAGGGTTTAGTAGTCGTACTACATCTTAGACTTTGGTGTATCTCCCTTAAGTAAGGACCAAAGTTTCCATTCAATGCCTACTATCTTGACGGCACTAGTGATCACCAATGGTTATTATTTATGTGGTCACATAGGTTTTGTGGTGGCCACCGCATCACCCAATATCGAGTTAAGATGCAATAACTTAAAAGATATACTTAAGCGCCAAAGTTATCACAAGTTGAGGCAACACATAGGCCAAGACTAACATTAGTTTTTATGATGGCATACATGTAAGTCACATAGGTAATTTAACTAAGCAATTGTTTTTATGAAATGTACTAATTAAGTTAATCTACTATGAATTGTAACTTAGACACATCTGTAGTATTAATTAGTTAATCAAGTAATATGTTATGTTCATGTTAATTAAGTTTCAATGTAATCTTTTAAGTTATGTTACAAGTTATTCCAGTTATCATACTATATGGAAGCACATGTTATATGTTATTCAGTTATTTCATGTTATATTCATGTTCAGTTATGTGCAAGTATGATCTATGTTTTGGTTGGTTTTACCTTGTTAATTGTTCCCAAATTGGTCTTATTTTCTCAATTTATTTGTTTACTACATATGTAACTAGTGAACTTAGTATTGTTATCAATACCATTTAGACAAGTGTGCTTGTACGCAGGTAATTAAAGGCTTTAGAGCGACAGGATGGAAAAACTTTGCTTATTAGGATTTTATGTTAATTGCTTATTAGTATAACAATTTAGTAGACCTTTTTCCTGAGTAAGTATTTGGAAAGATATATTTTAGTTAGATATATGAACATATGTTGTGGATATTCATAGTGATATATTGAAATGATTGGTAGTTAACTTTTTTCCACACAATATGTATTTACTTTGATAAGTATTCTTAATCATGCATGTACAAGTAATTAATGTAATGATTCCGATTTATAAAGTATCATGTGTATAAATTGGTGTCATTACAATGAAATTGTATGAAATTTCACCTACACTCTAATACCCATATCCGGCTTACTAGCAAACCAAACAAAAATGTTACGGGTCACCCGAATAATTCAGTCAACCCGAATCTAAGCCGAATAGATCTACTCTTTATTTTTTCAGATAGAATATAAATATCATTATGCATGCATGAGATGTAAGGAACCGTAATAAGATACAATGTGAATGGCATGCTATACAATTCACAATAAAAAATAATGATGATAAGATCGATAAAATTTCTAACATAAAATGGAGACAGTTTCCCCTAAAAGTGTAATAAACAAGCAAACCTATTAAAACAACTATATATATATATATATATATCAACATACCATACAAAATTACTCATTTCATAGTAATAACATTAAAGACATAAATTGGGGTCTATCTATTCATCATATCTATTAAAATCAATTATCAACTTCACAAAAATTGTTGTCATTTCATCATGATACATCGTATTATAAACTAAGACATCATAATAAAAAAATAACAATCCACATTGCGTCAGGTGTGCTTATGCACATAGTAATCACAGCTCTTCTCTCTAAGTAGGCATATACAACTCTTGTTTCTTACCTAGATATATAATAAAAAACTGACAGTAACGAGTGTTGTTCGTCTCAAAACAGTAATACGAAGCTGACAAATGAGAGTTGACTCTCATTTAGTAGAAAAACCATATATAAGGAACTGAATCTCTAAAGGGCGTCTAGTAAGGAGCCATTGTGCCACGGGCCCAATAGGTGGCTGATGCCTTTCTCAATATTTTCTAATGTTTCTTTTTTGTCCCTTGGGACTACTAATATACCCTAAGCCCTCTCCTTTCCTCCATATTTCTCTTAGCCTTGAGCATGAAAACTGAGTACTTTTAAGCAGTTGCCTTCAGTACTCTTTGAACCACATATCCAGTCGTGTCGTGTATTAAATAGCACCCATAAACCTCTACGCTTCTCTGTGTGTGAAGAATTCAAAACACGGAGTTGTCACGATCCCTCGGGAATGGAAGAAGCCTCTTACTAATCTAAACTCCTCCGTGACTGGCACATGCACCTACTCATGTTACGTGCAATTAAGTTTCAACATATCTCGTCTCATTGAAAACTTAGTAAAAAATATATACAGGTCTAAATTGTGATTTAATATTATAGGCCTAAAAGCAACATATGGTCGATCTTATTTTTGAAATGGTTTAGGAGGTCTAGCTGGGACGACAGACAACGACTGACCGGCGGCAGAGCTACTGTTGCCGGCGGCCACGCATGAGAGGGAGGAAGGGCAAACAGGGTAGGAGGAAGGGAAGGGGAAGAGGGAAAGGGTGGTGGTGGTCTGGAAGGATTGGTTGATGGGGCAGGTTGGCTGGCCATTGTTGCTGCCGGCTTGCGGCAGTGGTCGATGGCTGTGAGATTCGTCAATGGCAGTCGGAAACATGGGGGCGAGGTCTGTTGTTCAACGAGGAACAAAAGAGAGGGAAGTGTTAGGGTAAACTTAGGGTAATAGAAATTTCGTAATAGAAACTTGTCTCACTCCTGAGTCAAGTTAATATTATGAAATAAATCTCAAAATAGAAAATAAATTGTAATCAAATACAATAAAATAAAATAATTGTGTCCTAACTCAAATGACATGCTCCAAGCCTATTAACCCACCTAAAAATAATAAATAATGAGTCCTTACATGATAAGCCACCTAATTCTAATTCTTCGGTCTACTAAAAATAAAAAAACTAGTTGTAATCTCTATACATTCTGATAACTCAATTAGCTCGTGCGCTAGTGACGTTATCGTCATATACCTACGTACACATAACCCTCATGGCTCATAGCACACGGCAGGGCTTAGCTCAACACACATGTTCTGAAACTTAGTAGATTGAAAATAGTGGTCTAACTGACCGGTGTTAACTATAAAACTCTAACTCGGGTCGTGAGTTTTACAACCTACCCTCCTTAAAAAAATTTTGTCCTTGAAATTTTAAATCAAGGAGGCTTCAATCTCATGAACTATCTGCTGAATATGGCAACTGATGCTGCACACTCGTGCCCCTGTCTTTGGCTATTTCATCATTGGATACTTCGGCACCATGGCTGTGTACGTCTTTGCTGGCTGCTGTCACACCGAGATGGCGAGTTCTGCTGATGATGTTGCCTATGCTGGACATTTCTGATCCCGAGTTGTCTACACCTGTCCTATCATTATTGCCATGCTTCTTCTCTAGCTCAGCCTGTGCTGAGCCTCTCTAGTCCTGAGTTGTCTATACTTGTTCTGTCATTTCTATCATACTTCTTCTCTAGTTATGCCTGTACTGGACCTCTCCAGTCCTTAGCTATCTGTACTTGTTCAGTCATTGCTACCAAGCTTTTTCTCTAGTTTTGACTTCTCTGTTGTTGTCTCGGGAGAAAACCAATGTCCAGCCCTAACTAGAACCTACCTAGCACCGACCTACATAGGGGACAACCATATCGGGTGCAAGGTATGCTAACTAGCACCTACCTACATCTCTCTATGTAAAACCCACGACCTGAGTCAGGGTTTTATAGCATAAACTAGTTGGTTTAACCGGTCAGTAAGACAGGAGAGTCATGTGTACCCCAGTATTTGATCATAACATCAGCAAGACAATAGTAGAATGAGTTATCAGAATATATTAAAGTATGCCAAGATTTTCTTTATTTATTTTAGCATTAAATCGTAGAATTATTGTTTTGGTCGAATAATGCATTAGGACGTGTTACCAGCAGTTTAGGTGGGTTATTAATTATACAATATGTCATTATGATATTATGGTGTGTATTATTATTTATGGGATTTTTTCCTATTTTTTGGGAATTATTTCATGTTAGTATTATTTTTTACCTGAGTTAGAGTCAAGTGAAGTTTTATTTACGAGATGACCTCCGCCTTCTCCCGATCACTTGTCTTCTCCCCCCGATCACTCGTCTTCTTCCCCTGACCACTCGTTTTCCCCCCGACTACTCATCTTCCCCCGGCTACTCATCTTCTTAGCCTGACCACTCGTCTTCCCCTCGATCACTCGTCTCCCCCAACCACTCGTCTTCCCCTGACTACTTGTCTTCTTCCCCCAACCACCCATCTTCTCCCTCGGCCCCTCGTGTTCTTCCCCGACCACTCATCTTCTACCCACGACCACTTGCCTTCTCCCCCCAACCACTCATCTTTTCCGCCCGACACCTTTTTATTCAAACCCTTGACACCACCCCTTTACCTGTCCCCCGATTCTGCCACCGGTCATCATCGCTGCCTCAATGTCGCCAACCCTCCTACGACCTTTTCCGACTGGAGTAGAGCCCAGTGCTGCCCATCCTGGCCGGATCTTCTGCCAAACTCATCCAGTTGAACCCGATCGAACTTTGGATGCAGACAAGTGTTGAATTCGAGTCTTGAGCAGCATGATAAAACCCTAGTCATCACTAATTACTGAAGACGTGAGGTATAATTAACTCTGACTTAATTTATTAAGGGCGATCTAATGCAACATAGCTTAGGAAAACTTATGTGATTGATGTATGATTGATATGGGTATGCTATAGGATGTGTGAATGGATCATGAGTAGGCGTTAGCTTCTAGATTTGATGTGTAGGTACAGAGTAGGAGCTCACCACCTAGGAATGAGGATACGCTCGGAGCATGTGCTAGGCCTATTTAGCACTCGTTTCCTATTTTACGCTCTATTCTATTGTATATTGTTTTACTTGCAGGACAAGTTAAGTGGCATTTTATCAGATCCGACTTAACCTAGGCCATTTAGTCAAATAGTTTTCTGGATTAGTAACCCTCAAGGATGAGAACCCTTGAGTATGTTTTTGACAACATGATCCACCACAAGTTGCCTTGGGGCCTATATATAATTTTATTACATTTCAGTGAGATGAAAGATGAGAGGACCAACTTGCACATACCATGCATGTGCTTGTCATAGCGGGCTCTGGATTAGTGAGCAGGCTATCCCATTCCCAAGGGAGCCTAACAATTCTACGTTTGAGTTCCTCACATTTGGAGAACATAGAGGTCTATGGGTATTTTTTAGTACAGTGCATGTCTGGACTTGTAGTTCAAAAGGAAGTAAAGGCTAGGAGAATTATGAAGGAAAGGCGAGGGCATAGGATATACTAGTAGTCCTGAGGGCTAGAAAATAAAATGAGAAAATGCCAAGAGAGGCATTAGCAAAGCTATCAGTTTGGGATGCTACTGAGTTTGCAACCTGGTGGCTCCTCAGTAGATGGCCTTTAGAGAGTTCAAGTGAAGTATATGAATAATTTTCTTAATATGAGAGTTTGCTCTTATAGCTAGTTTGATATTAGTTATATTTTGGACCAGTAACACTCGTTACTTACGTGCTTTTATGATACATATAGGTGATGATTATGAGAGTAGGATGTGCCAGCCTGGACGGAGGAGCAGTGATGTCTCTTGCACACACACATGTCAGACAATAGAATGTTAATGTTTTGTTTATGTTGTCATTATATTGAGAATGATGCTATGTAATGCAAGGTATGATAATATGATATGATATGTTATTTACTTTAGTAACGAGTGTGCCAGCCTGGACAGAGGTGTGACATTTGAATACATATGTTTTAGTAAACTTGTTTATATATTGAATATGTACAACAAGTATAGCGTAGAATTTGATGTGAAAAGTTAATAGAATGCACAGATAGGTCGAGACCCAAATGTCAAAAATGTTTTGCTGTGTCCAAATTAAATATTCACCTAAAAAATATTTTATAAGGGATTGTTGATGGTTTTATATATTTATACATGATGATTTGATGGGGTGGCTCATAATTGTACTTTTGGGGGAGACTTTGTTATTTTAGTTCGGGAATTCTTACCTATTTTACCTAATTCTTACCTATTTTACAAACCGGGACTAGTGGCAATCCGGTTTGGTTCCCGAGCATGAACCATATTTGTGGTGTTATACACTCTTATCCTCAGCTACGTGAAAGGTCACCTACATGTACTTTCAGGCACTCTGTTCCATTTCCTACTACTGAAACTATGGTATCCTGTAGGTCTCTTGCTGTCTGGTGGAGAATGGTCCTAGGTAAGGGTGTCAAACAGGACAACTCCTATACAAAATAGGTCACACTCTCTCATGTACTCGTATGGAAAACTGGATCACTCACCAGATCCTATCTAACTCAATCTTATGTCAAATACCTCACTTCGTTCCATATGGGAACAAGGACAACTCCTATGTATCTACTGCATATAATGGCTCTGCAAACTATCTATTACTACCACTAACTGCTGATGGGACCTATCTATGTACCGGTCAATTTCTACTCATCCTACTATCTGGGCAAACTAGTGGTCAAAATACAATCGTATGGTTCAAGGAAAAATCCTAATCATGATCTCTCTATCACTTGCCCCATCATGAATGGGGTTACACTACCCGTCTAGTCATCTTCTGACTATCTGGTGTGGGTACCCTGGTTGTCTTACTCCCGACATTGGCATGTATTTCATGCTGCTTTTATCATTATCCATTGCTATCTCCTAGAGGTGGTCTATCCAAGTCACCCATCCACTTAAGCTCTCATCTGTGCTTCACATACTTTTGATCAAATCTTGTTGCCCGCATCAAGCAAGTAGCTAGTAGTGAACCTGCAAACAAAGACAATAAGAAAGAAACATACCTGTTAGCTCTGTAACCATATCTTCCAACTTAATCAACCAAGAATGGCTCTTATACCCAACTATAACACCCTAAATCTTGCTTTCTAGAATGTTACAGGTCGTCCGATTAAGTCGGTGAACCCCAACCTAACCTGAATGGATCTGTTCTCAGTGTCTTAAGATGGAAGATAAATATCATTATGCATGCATGAGATCTAAAGAACCCTAATAAGATAGTATGTGAATAACATGCCAAACAATTCACACTAAAAAATAAATACAACAAAATCAATAATATTTCTAACATGAAAATGGACATAGTTTTCCCTAAAAGTATAGTAAAGGGCCAACCTGTTAAATAAACAATATACAATATATATATGACCACACCATACAAATTCTTCATTTCATGCGATATCATAGTTTTCACAGTAGCAACATCAAAGATATAAATTGGGGTTTGGACCCCTTTGTTCACCATATCTATCACAATCATTTATGAATTTCACAAACATTATTGTCATTCGTCATGATACATCATATTATAAACTGACACATCATAATTGTAACGACCTACCCTAACCGGATCGGGTGTTACTTAAAAATACAGGTAATGTAGATATAACATTCCAGAACATGAATTGAAATACAGCAAAAATGTCTCGCAACATATAATATGAATCATAACAATAAATCATGTTCTCTAAAATATAAAATAACTGTCCTACAGTCTCGGACCGTTTCCCACAGCCACATTTATAATACAAGTGAATGATAAAGAAGTCCAACTTTATTATCGATTCGCCATACATGGGTTGGTAAAAGAACCACTAACCACACTTCTATTCTTTAGTCCCAAAGCTGCTCACCTGTTGGAGGCAATTCTGCGTTAGTGATAAAACCACTTATCCGCATAATTAAATGAAACAAGTCAATATAATCCCTATTATCATTTCACTCGTTAATATTATTATTATTACACAACTAAAGAGTAATTATCCCTCAGGTCATTCTGAGATCAGTAATTTGTCTTTCAAGTCATTCTGAGATTAGTAAAAGTCGACTCCCAAGTCATTCCGAGATTAGGTGGTCCCCCAATTCATTTATTTATTTTTATTTTGCTATTTATGTTCGACGCCAGTGATTGCTACCCGACTATAGCTTAATAACCTATTTTCTACATTACTAGTTATTAAAATACTCACTTTATTTACCTAATATTAAATTTAATATTTTATTAATTACTTATAACCGTCCGATTTAATTTAATTGCTTGAATTACGCCGATTAATTATCGACCGTTTATCATTACCGTTTTTTTATTACTCGTGGCGATTTCATACAATCATTAGTTAGTTTAGTAACTTTACCCATAACCCATTAAAATAATTATTTTTAAGGATTTATTACTAGTTCGTATTATTTTTAACTCAAGTCGGTATCAAGTCAACCGGTATTTACAGAATTGCCACCCTCCTCCTTCTTCTTCTTCTTCTGCCCGTCGCCACTTTTCTCTGCACCAAAACCAGACCACGCCCTTCTTCCCCACCCCTTTTCTTGGCACCCAAACCCAGAATCACGTCCTCCCTCACCCTTCTTCCCCACCCCTTTTCTTGGCACCCAAACCCAGAATCACGTCCTCCCTCAACTTGAACCTTCTCCAGGAACTAATTGGAAGCGTAAAGTGCGAGTTTTACAGCAGTTAACAAAGACAACCATCAAAGTCCATTCCTAACCCCAGCCCACGACCTTTTTTGGCCCGTGACCGGCAGCCTAGCCAACGTCCCTAGTCCATCCCACCATCTAACACAGAACCAGGTCGGCTCTGATACCATTGTAAGGACCCAGCCCAAAGTGCAACATAATGGGCTAAGTCATTTCTTTAAAATGGGTACCCCGGAAGTTAAAGATCTCTAGTCCATTCCAACTTATAAACAGGATCTCCTCTCAGTAGGTATTAGATGTGGGACTAAGTTGAGGGATCTCACAATCCACCCACCTTAGGGAATTTCATCCCCGAAATGCCTATTCTTGGCCCGTTGCTAGTCCCAGCCCATGACCTTTCTGGCCCGTGACCGGCAGCCTAGCCAACATTTGTAATCCAGCCCACCATCTAGCACGGAACCAGGTCGGCTCTGATACCATTTGTAATGACCCAGCCCAAAGTGCAACGTAATGGGCTAAGTCATTTCTTTAAAATGGGTACCCCGAAAGTTAAAGATATATAGTTCATTCCCACTTATAAACATGATCTTCTCCTAGTAGGTATTAGATGTGGGACTAAGTTCAGGGATCTTACAATCCACCCACCTTAGCGAATTTCGTCCTCGAAATGCCTATTCTTGGCCTGTTGCTAGCCCCAGCCCATGACCTTTCTGGCCCGTGACCGGCAGCCTAGCCAACGTTTCTAGTCTTGGTCCGTTGCTAACCCCAGCCCACGACCTTTTTGGCCCGTGACCGACAGCCTAGCCAACGTCCCTAGTCCATCCCACCATCTAACACGGAACCAGGTCGGCTCTGATACCATTGTAAGGACCCAGCCCAAAGTGCAACGTAATGGGCTAAGTCATTTCTTTAAAATGGGTACCCCGGAAGTTAAAGATCTCTAGTCCATTCCCACTTATAAACAGGATCTTCTCCCAGTAGGTATTAGATGTGGGACTAAGTTGAGGGATCTCACAAACCAGGGACATGGCGAGCCATCCCTTTGACCCAGCAACCAGAGAAGTTGTCGGGGGTGTGAGGGGAAGCATTGCAAACTTGTTTACAGTTGCCCATCTCGCCAGCAATTTGCACCTGTTGGCCATGAACGGGATTTCAGTTTTCCCGTTTAGTTTTGTTCTTTTATTTCTTGTTGATTTCAGACTTTAGTTACATAATTAACAAGCTTACTATTAATTAAAAATATTCATGCAAGAAAATTAAGAAGAGGGAGATAGGAAGGATACCCAAGCAAGGAAGAAACACCGGCAAGGAAGAGGAGAAACTAGGCGGCTAAGGTGAGGAAGACGCCCTTAGACCCGTATGTGAAAAATGACGTCCCCTTACCAAATTTATAAAAATGAAAATGACGGCTAGGGTAAGTGAAAACAACCCTACACCAGTATAACACGTTTTGTCCGTCCTGGACCGCGTCTATGCCCAATTTTTTTTAAATTTTTTTCCACGGTCTTTACAATCTCCCCAACTTGGAAATATTCCGTCCCGAAAATATCATAACGGACAATAGAACAATCATGATTAATTTTATTTATTTCTTCGGGATCAGTTCATGCTACTAAAAATATAAAACTCCTATGCCACAAACAGGCTAGGGTATTTCCTTGCCATTTCTTGTTCAGTCTCCCATGTAGGTTCTTCTGACCCCTAATTTTTCCACAATACTTTTATCAAAGGAATTTCTTTGTTCCTAGGTGTTTATTTCTCTTGCCAGGATGTGGATCAGCTTTTCCTTGTAAGTTAAATTTGATTGTAGCTCTAAGTCTTCAAAATTGGTGATGATATGATCTTCATCTCGTACAAATTTCTTTAGCACTGACACGTGGAAAACATTGTGTACTCCAGCTAGGCTTGGTGGTAATGCTTGTCTATATGTACAATTTCCAACTCGAAACAAGATTAGAAATGGTCATATGAACCTTGGCTCTAACTTCCCTGATATTTTAAATCTGAACGCCCCTTTCATAGGAGATGTCTTTAGGTACACAAACTCCCCAACATGGAACTCTAGATCCTTCCTTTGAGTATTAGCATAACTCTTTTATCAATCCTGAGCTGCCTTAAGTCTTTGCTGAATGAGCTTCACCTTTTCAGTTGCTTCCCTCACCATCTCTAGCCTGACTATAACTGCTTCGGTAGATTCCAGCCAACCAGCACGATGGAGATCTATAAGGCCTACCATATAAGGCTTACAAAGGTGCCACCCATATACTGGCTTGGTAAGAGTTATTGTAGGTGAATTCAGCCAAAGCTAAGTGTTTCTCCTAGTCACCTTCCCAGTTAAGAGTGCAAGCTCTCAACAAATCTTCCAAAGCTTGAATAGTCCTCTCACTCTGACCATCAGTTTGGGGATGATATGTTGTACTCTACTTAATTTGTGTTCCCATGGCTTCTTGGAAAGCTTCCCAGAAATGTGAAGTAAATAGGGAATCGCGGTCGGAGACTGTCTCCTTTGGAATCCTATGCAATTTGATAATATTGTCAACATATAATCTTGCCAGGTATTCGTCCATTCTCATTGATTCCATGGGGATGAAGTGAGCTACCCTAGTTAGTCGGTCCACAACTACCCATATGGAGTTATGCTTCTTTTGAGTTCTTGGGAGCTTTGAAATAAAATCGCATGTGACACACTCCCATTTCCACGTTGGTATTTCTAAAGGTTGCAATAGTCCTCCAGGTAGTTGATGTTGGGCTTTGATTTGTTGGCAAGTCAGACACTTGAAACAAAATCCACAACATCCCTCTTCATCGCATTCCTCCAGTAGGTTCGCTTTAAATCCTGATACATTTTAGTAACTGAAGGGTGTATTGAGAACTTTGAGTGATGAGCCTCCTCCAAGATATTCTGCCTCAGTGAATTATCCTTGGGTACACACAACCTTCCTCTAAATCTGATCACACTATTTGAAACAGCTATAATGTTAGGAATCTTGTCCAACATTTTATTCATCTCCTCATCACCCATTTGTGCTAGCTTCACACGATCAACCAAATCATTGGAAACAACCAAATTTGCCCATAAACCTATTAGTTTATCCACGGGTTGATAGCTACTACTTCTACTGACATGGCCCAAAGTCTAGCTAGTTGCTGACTTTTGTCCCCTTTGCTCTTCTGACTAAACGCGTCAGCTACCACATTCACTTTCCTTGGATGGTATAAGATTTGGAAGTCGTAGTCCTTCAAATATTCCATCCACTGCCTCTGTCGAAGGTTAAGGTCATTCTGGGTGAAGATATACTTCAAACTCTGGTGGTCAGTGAAAACTTCAAACTGGGCCCCATACTAGTAGTGCCTCCTAATCTTCAGGGCAAAAACCACTAATGTGGAAAAAAAATTATACGAACAATATAACATTTCAAAAAATGGACATGATAGACTGACCCATCAGCCAATAAATTGGACATGGCATATTAGACTCGCCAGCAAATTAAGAACATGGTGGATTGGACTCACCAGTCGATAATGGACATGGCGGATTGACTCGCCAGCTGGTAATGGACATGATGGATTGACCCATTAGCCAATAAATTGGGCATGGCGGATTGGACTCGCTTGCCAATTACGGAAATGGTGGATTGGACTCACTAGATGATAACGGACATAGCGGATTGGACTTGCCAGCTAATTACGGACATGGTGGACTGACCCATCAGCCAATAGATGGACATGGTGGACTGACCCATCAGCCAACTAATGGACATGGTGGATTGGACTCACTAGCCGATAACGGACATGGCGGATTGGACTCACCAATCGGTAATGGACATGATGGACTGACCCATCAGCCAATAGATGGACATGGTGAACTGAACCATCAGCCAACTAATGGACATGGTGGACTAAACCATCAGCTAATAAATAGACATGTTGGAATGGTCACAACAGCCATTATTGTAAATAATGATAGGGAGTTTATGGACTTGTTTTATTTCCTATAATGACCCGGTCCAAAGTGCAACATAATGGGCCTAAGTCATTTATTTAAAATGGTTAACCCAAGTTAAAGATTTATAGTCCATTCTCACTTACATACAGGATCTTCTGCTAGTAGGTATTAGATGTGGGATTAAGTTGAGTGATCTTACAGTCCACCTACCTTAGGAAATTTCGTTCCCGAAATTCCTACACTTCTTGGCCCATTGCTAGCCCCAGCCCATGACCTTCTTTGGCCCGTGACCGGCAGCTTAGCTAACATCCCTAGTCCAGTAGTCCAGCCCACCATCTAACACGTAACCAAGTTGCTCTCATACCACCTGTAACGACCCGGCCAAAAGTACAATGTAATGGGCCTAAGTCTTTTCTTTAAAATGGTTAACCCAAGTTAAAGATCTATAGTCCATTATCACTTATAAACAAGATCTTCTTCCAGTAAGTATTAGATATGGGATTAAGTTGAGGGATCTCACAATAATCAAAACACAACAATCAAAACATATCGCATCTTGTTTGTGTGTGCACATAGTATTCACTGCTCCTCCGCCCATGCTGACATATATAATAGAAAACTGCCAGTAACGAGTGTTGCTCATCTAAAAATAATAATAGGAAGTTGACAAATGAGAGCTGACTCTCATTTTGAAGAAAAACCATATATAACTCTTGCTGATCTTTGTGAAGGGCATCTACTGGGGAGCCATCATGATGTGGACCACTATATCCTAAGCCTTTCCTCCATATTTTTCCTGGCCTTGTCCATGAGTCTGAGTACTCTTAGGCAGTCACCCTCAGTATCCTATTAAACTGTATGTCAGGGCATGTATTGTATTAAATAATACACGTAAACCTCTACGTTTCTCCATGAGAGAGGAACTTAAAACGCAAAGTATACATGATCCCCCAGGAATGGAACAACCCTCTCACTAATCAAAAGCCTGGTGTGACTGGCAGATGATATGTGAGAGTCAATTCACCATATCTTGTCTAACCAAAAACTCGACAAAAAATCCACATAGGTTTGGAAGGGAATTAATATTATAAGCCGAAAGGCAACATATGGTGGATCTTGTTTTTGAAATAAAACTTAAAAGATCACATCCTCAAGGGTTATTAATCCAAAAAATGATCTGATTAAATGGCTTGAGTTATGTGGGATCCAACAAAATACCATTTAAATCATCCAAGAATTAATAAGTCAAATCGCACAGAATAGTGAAAAAAAGGGACAAGTCCTAAATGGATCTGGTAGAAGCTCGAAACGAGGCCACACGCTTAGGCGGATAGCTCATTTTCTGTACCCATACAACCAAACTAAACAATACTGCCGAAGCTAGCTATATAATGCATGAATGAAATGGATGCATGGAAATCATTACAAATTTATGAATATTATAATTATTAACATCACTATTGGACTAATCAACAAATGAATTATTTTATCAACCAACAATTTAAAATCTTCTTATTAGTACTTTTAACTAGGTGTCTACATCACAATTTCTAAACTTATTATCATTTCATATCAATTCTCAATTTGAATTCGCTTTCTAATCAAATAATTAATTAACCTACAAAATTATAACCTAATAACTTCACAATCTAAACGCCAACAATATCATATCAAATTTCACAATCAAATGACTCAAATTACAATTAATCGTTATCAATTCTATATTATGTACAAAAATTTATAAATCACTAATTTATAAAATTAACTTACTAGAACAAAATATGAAAAATTCTTAAAAATTATGAATGATTTGTGTAATAATTAAATTAAATTTAAAATAAAAATTTTGTAAAGCGATAAGCATTTCATGGTGGTTTGTACTCGATCGGTGACGATGACGACTGTGGTGGCTGCAATGGCCAACGGAGACGAGAAGCATCGGGGATTGCCGTACAGCAAGGGAAAAGGAGGTAGGACTAGGCCTGGCCAAGCAAGGGAGATGGATTAAGAGTTCCGGCCAGGGCAATGTTCAGCAGCAGAGCTATCGCTGCCTGCGTCCAAGCATGAGAGGGAGGAAGGGCAAACCGTGTTGGAGGAAGGGAAGGGGAAGAGGGAAAGAGCTTGGTTGGGAAGGTAGCTGGCCGGCGGTGACCAAGAAATGGCTGGGGGTGGTAGTAAACTAACTAAGGAGGATGAAGAAAAGGAAAGGAAGGGAAGAGTTAGCAGGCTAGCGACGGTGTGACCGGCAGTGCTGAGGTTGACGGAAGTTGTGGTCGACAACAGTGAGGGTCGACGATAGTGAGGGTTATCGGCAACTATTGGAAACACGTGGGTAAGGTTGGTTAGTCATCGGGGAAGAAAAGGGAGAGTGAAGTGTAGGGTAAATTTAGGGCAAGGGTAATTTCGTAATAAAAACTTGACATGGTCCTCACTCGATTTAGTAACATAAAATAAATCCTTAAAAAATAGACAATAATATGTAATAAAATTCTATAAAATAAAATAATCAAGTCATAACTCAAATGACATGCTCCAAACCTACTAACTCACATAAATATAATATATAACGCGCCCTAATGTGAAAAATGACCTAATTTTAATTCTACGGTCTACTAAAAAAATTGGATGTAATCTTATATGCTCTGATAACTCATGTTGTTACTACGTTATTGACGTTATGATCATATACTCAGGTACGCATGACCTCAGATGGCTCATAACACACAGCTGGCCTCGGCTCAGCACGCATGTCCTAAAACTAACTCTATTGAAAATAGTGGTCGAACTGACCAGTTCCGACTATAAAACCCTAACTGGGGTTGTGGTTTTTACACAGACCCTAAGTTGTGTCCCAGCAACACAACCCTAAATTTTGAAAGCTAATGGTTAATAGATTTTTCGGTATAAATTCTCCAAGCCATTAGGTCTAACCAGCTCTGGAAATTCCTAGCCAATGCTTCCCATTCTCGAGTCCAAACAGACCAAAATACTTGAAGTTTGAAGCTTAAATTTTATACGATTTGAGCCGATGATGCTAGGCAATCTATTTTAATTAGGCCTATTTAGAGTCTCCAAACCCATCAACCAAACTTACAAAAATTGGTGGGTGGCCTAGGAATACTATTCCCAACACCTTAGTCAGACCTTGTGAGCCCTGTTTTCCATGTTGACCAATTGTTCAACACTTGGTAATTTATGTTTATGGCCATTAGAGTGTCAGGGCTCATCATTCAAAATTTTAGTTCATTCAGGTATTGTTTTGCTTGTCTGAAAAATCATCAGATTAAGTCCATTAGATTAAACCATAAGTATGGGACTTTTCTCTAAGTGTACTAGCAGTAATAAACCCCATTAAAGGTTACTAACTAGGTTCGACACTTCACCAAGTAAGATAATTAAATTAAATAAGCTTTTCTTAGTTGTACATGTCTTGAGGCATTGCCCTGTTTTGCATGCTAATGCTATCTAATTGTAACTCTCTGGTAAGATAGATGGAGTAAAGTCACGAAGTTAGGATGAGGAACTCCTTATCTAGGTCGGCAAGACTCTTTTGCTTCATCTCTACTTAGTTCTATGAGTGAGGTTTTTAACGTATGATGGCGTCGATGATGTTTTATCAGATCTCTTAGATGCTGAACCATTTGGTTAATGTTTTTCATAGTTAATGAGGTCTCTTATTGGTTTTCAAACTTAAGACCTAGAAAACATATGATATAAAGCCTTACCTAAGCATATTATATATATATGTATGCATGGTTTTGCGGATTTCATAAGAAAGGAAGTGATTGGTATAGGTTGTAAGAGCTGAACTAACACTTCTTTTACACCGTAAAGTAGTGCAATGTAAGTAGGGTATTGCAAGTGCACTCTTTTATCGAAAATTGCAGCACCAACCTTACATTGTTCTCATCAACCTTAATACCTTGGAAGGTGATATATGAAGGATGTGAGGGTGGGGGTGTAAGCGCATTTGTATGTAAGTATGAAGCCGTTGTCTTGGTCCAATATTTTTTCGATATTTGGTCGTGTTGGACCTAGGTTATTGGTTTGTGATGGTGTTATGAATGTTTCATGATATCTTTGTGGGTATTATTAAGACATTCATCTACCAATATTGTTGTAACCTTAGTTATATTCAGATCAGTAATCACACTTTTTTGATTACTTATAGGTTTCCTCTATCTATGTAGGTGAGTTCCCATGTCATCAGCTGGCATAGGTGGACGGATTGAGAGGCTCATGGTTGGGGACAACTTTGTGTTATTGTCATCTATATTATGTAGATTCAAGCACTATATGACTAATGCATTATTAGGGTATGGGACTTGCATATTTTGGAGACAACAAGTTACGTGATGATGTATTGAGGGTGGGTACCCTAAAGTTTATGTTAGTATGCTTGATATGTTACGTGTTGTCTTTGTGTAGCTCTGAAGTGATCATTGATATTAAAGTCACCCTCTTAGTTATAGGGGATGTGCTGCCTTTCTTGTTACTTGGAGTGCTCATTTTAGAACCTTAATTGTAAGAATCTTCGTATGGTAGTGTGATCAGCATGCATTATGTATGAAGACATTGTAAGATTACTACCTTAAGCCTCTTTTACGGTTGAGATCTCTTTCCTTAAAGTTTTTTACTGGTAATCAAATGAATAGCTTTCCAAATTATAATATCAAGATTCGGTTTGGTTGGGGCCGAATTGGGGTCTTTCATCTCCAAACGCATATGCATAAACATAATTACAAATCACAACAGAATATTTATTTTGAGCAAATCGATATTTGTATTCATGTGAAATAGTGTAGCACTAAACATGAAAATATCAGAAAAAAATCATAATTGTTTTCACATCTAATTAATTTAAAAGTCTCTTTTGCATGCGTACAAAGAATACTTTATCCCCTCGAAACCTAATACAATGCATTGCGTCTACTAATTTCATATGTAGTATAATAGGAAAATATGTTTAAACTATATTTGATCAAATACGACAAAAAATCTAATAAATAACACTCATACGTAGTTAACTTAATTATAACATTTCTTAACTAAACATAACTTAACTTAAATAAACAGAAATTATCGAATAGAATAGCCTAATACTTAATTTAATAGTAGCATATACAAAATACAAAACCTATGTCTCGAGTTAGAGTTTTACATTAACGAACTAGTCAGTTCAAGTCGAGTCAGTTTCATAACACGCGTGCTTAAGCCGATGCCGGTCGTACGTTATGAGTGATGAGGATCAAGTGTACCTGAGTATATAATAATAACGGTAGAAAATTGGTCAGAAATAAGTTATTAAAGTATAAGACATTATTTTTTTTACGTATTTGATCATAAAATTATTTTTAAGCCAAATAATGTATTAGGACGTGTTATATAACAATTTGTGTGGGCTATTTCTTATAGAACACGACATTTTGGTGTTATGGAGTGTATTATATTTTATGGTATTTTCCCATATTTTTCTAGACTATTTTTACAATTAGTTAGGAGTTAGTTATTATTTTTAGCTCAAGTTGGAGTTGAGTCAACTTTTAATTATGAAATCACCACCCAACTGTTAACACCAACATTTTCCCCTCCCTCATCCCGATTGTAGTTCTGACGATACCGCCGACGCCACCTTTGGCGATCGCAACATCACCAATCGCACTGCCTTTAGCATTCGCACCATCACCGATCGGCAATGCCAAGCTCCACCAAACCTATGCTAATCCATTCCCAACCATCTCATCTGCTGTGAGGCCTAAACGCCACACTGACGGTGTGCCCTTGTGACGATGCTCAACTCCTATTTTATCGGCTGCGCCGTTCTTGCCGTCGCCATGCCGCTGTCGCTCCCCTTTTGTCCCCAGTCAACCTCCCCCCCCCCGTACAATGTGATGTTGCGGAAGGTGCCCATAGCCAATCGGTGACCTCGATTGAGGCGTCACTGACGCAGACAACCTCCCCCGCCGTCACTGGCGACCATCGCTACCTTTGTCATCCTTGCCCTCAGCATCACCGTGGTCATGTCAAGCTCACCGAGCCAGTGCTGACCAGCAGCCATGACCACCTCACTGAAAAAGTTGCCAGAAAGCCGCTAGAGAGATGCCGAAGACCACTTGAAATCACCAAAAAACCGGATTTGGTGGACTTCGCTGGAAATCTCCTGATTCCTCCAACCAAACCCGATTGAACATTGGATGCCACAGGGTGCCGAATTCAGTTCTCGAACCATGTGACAAACCATAGTCATCACAATCACTGATTATGCGAAATATAATTAACTCCAAAATTATTTAAAAAAGATAATTATTAGCACAACATGATAGGATTTCATTAATTTAAATGAAACAAATTTGTACAATTTAAATGATATGAAATAAATGTGTGTAACGACCCGCCCGAATCGGACCGGGTGTTACCTAAAAATATAATTGATGTAACGATAATATTCCAGAAGATGAATTGAAAAACAACAAATAAGTTTGGCAATATATAATATAAATCATAACAATAAATTATATTCTCCAAAATATAAAATAAAAGTCCCACAGTCTCGGACCATTTCCAATAGCCACATTTATAACACAAGAGAATATTATGGAAGTCCAATTTTTATTATCAATTCACCAACCTCAGTCACTTTTATTCTTAAGTCCAAAGCTGCTCACCTGCGAAGGAAATTCCAAGTTAGTGATAAAACCAATAAGTCGCATAATTAAATGAAATAAGTCAATAAAATCCCCATTATCGTTTCAAGAGTCTTTTAGTTGTTATGAGCCTATGCCGAGCTCGTTATATGCTGAGAGGGTGGCCACCCCATCCAGCTACCATCTCATGCATGCGCACACACGCTACATGGCTCACGGTCTATAGCTATGGATGTTTGCCAGTGACTCACCCTCTAGGTATCACAAGTGCATAATGAGCCATCTTGCACCATTGCGCCCTGTTGCCCCTTTCGACATGGGGACATGTGTTCAATCTTTCAGGGTGCTGCCTTGTGCCAAATTGAGTCGATTCCGGTTGTGTCCTGCGCATAGTGGTTAGATACTCAAGTCGGCCAAGACTCCCATATAGTAAATTTAAGGGTGCTGCCTCGTGTTGGACTGAGTCAATTCCTTAACTCTGATTGCGTTCCAGTGCATGGTTGTCACATCTGGGCTTAGGCCGACCAGGGCTGCCAAAAAGTGAAATACAACATTTCAAATAATTATGTGGACCTGGATAGTTCGTAGGTGGACTTGCAACTGTGACTAACGATCCTAATCTGAACAAGAACATAAAACTATACATAAGTATAATTTTGTTTGAGTAGAAATGCATGCAACTAAATAATTATGTGAATGCTCGATTGAGTATGTTAAGATGTATGAATGCATCATTGATGTGTAGGTAAAGTGTAGGAGTTCATCGCCTAGGTGCGTGGACACTATTAGAGCTTTTACGAGGTTCGTTTAGGACTCGCTTCTAGTTTAACCTCTCACTCTATCATGTTTTGATTTAGCAAGTAAGTAGACGTGTCAAGTGGTGGATTTATTGTATCCCACTCCACACAGGCTATTTTGTCGTACGAATTTTCAGATTAATAACCATCAATTTGTTTTAGAAAACTTAGATCCGGATCATGATGTGTTCAGGCCTACTACATTGCATTCCCTACACAAACCAATGTATGTATAGTGTTGTTGATTTTCTAGTGAAATGTGAGAGAAGGCAAAGTTGACTTACCTACATCACGAGTGGTTGCCTGTGGCAATCAAAGTAGGCTCTTGATTGGTGAGAAGGTCGTTCAATACCTGAGGGATCCTAACAACTCTACATTTTAAGTTCCTCAAAATTGGAAAAGTGTCGATGAGTACAGGTATTGTAATGCAGCGTATGTCTATACTTGTGAATTTAATGGGTATTGAAAACACTTGCCTAAGAGTACTCGGCCTCTCTACTCAAGGCCAAGAGATAGACGGAAGATGTTCAGAGCTTTAGGATAATTGATTTCCTTGAGGGTTAATTAGTTTGAAAATACTGAGGCATATGACGAATCAGAATGGGACGCTGTCAACCCGAGGCTGACAATTCTTGGATAATACCCTTATGAGTGTTTCTAATGTAAAAGTATAGTTGAATGATTTTATTTAATAGGAGAGTCATCTCTCCTATGCTAATTTGACTGTTAGTGATTTCTAGACCAATAACATTCGTTGCTTACTCTTTTGTATTATATATGTATGTGAGAACCTGAATGACTCAGCATTGTCAGGATCGAGGATGAACAGAAATGCAACTTGCACACATGTACCTGTTACTGTATGGAATGAATGAGAATGGGAACTGATGAAATGTTATGCATTTCATTTTAGATGAACGATATGATGTCTGATTGCAGGAATTATTGCTTGTAAAACATGATATAATCTATGAATGATGATTATTATGGATAGTATGGAACAGTATGAGCTAATGAGGTCAAGACCCGACCAGGAAATGAAAATGATAATGTGGATGCTGTGTTAAAGTAGAGTGTTTTGGGCATTGTTTTACGTTTTTATCATGATAAGTATATAATATCTATTGTTGACAAGCTGGTCCCTATTGCACTTTTAGGGGAGACTTTGTCCGTTTTGTTTTAAAATCATGTTTTTTGAACTTTTAATGAGTTTTCATTGTTTTGAATATAGATTGCATATCATAGCATTAATTTAAAACAAAGTGAGAACCTAAATATCTAATCTATGCATTGAATGTTTACATCACTATCTTGTGATGCCGAGGGTCGATCCAGGTTGGTTTTTCTGAATTAGGTAGATTACTGAATAGTTTGGTCACTGGTAGCATTTCTGGCCTAGTTAGTGGGTGAGCCAAATTAGGATGTTATAGTCTCGGTGTCAAAGCTAACCCTTGGTTGATTATGATGGTAGATGATTATAGGTTACATGTGTACAAAAGTCGCTCCAAGTTGTATGGGCAGTCATATTTCTATTTTATTATTTTTGTTTGTAGATTTTCTTACCAATTAGTGGTGTTTAGGGTATTTAGATTAGCACAGTGAATCCTAGCAGGATGGTGAGAGAGACTCGTACGAAACAAATTTGGGTCCTATCCCCTCCATTGCCCAAATTGGACAATCACAACCATGTTTACAGTAATACAACATCTAGTCGACTGGGGATTACCATGCCACTAGGAGAACCCAGTGTGCCAATCTCAATTAGCTGACGTAGTGAGAGTCACCGCTATGACCTGTAGTCAATAGGAGAGAGATGCAATGATTGCTAAATTGGCTAAGGCTCAGATACAGATACAGCATAACCAAGAGGAATTCATGAGAGAGTTGAGACAAATAGCACTCAGTGGCCAGAGATGAGAAGAGACCAACAGTTCCCTTGGGCCCTCCACTGACGCCACCGCCTCCACCACTACAACAAAGAACTACTCCAAGAACAGCTCCTCTTTTTGCCCCATTTCAAACAAAATGGGCCTAGATGTCAATAGGCCCATATTATAAGTAGCGGGTAAACTGAAGGTGGAAATGGAGCTGCAGGATTTGATAGTGTGCCATAGGTACAAGACCATACTTTCCAGAGTATGACCTAGGAGAAGAATGTAACAGATACACTGATGCAAAGAATTTGGAATTGAGGCGGTATGAAAAATTTGTGAAGAATAATGGACATCCATTTTGCGGGAGGTTAGATGCAGAAGAAGAATTCATGTGGATAACATCAGCCATGGGAGTGTTTAGCAGTGTGGCATAGCAATGGAGCAAAGGGAGTGCATCGTCACAGGGGCATTCCAAGATGATGCCAAAATGTGGTGGGATTCAGTGATGGGCTCTACATTTGCCCACCGACAACCTAAGGTCATTATCTGGGAAGAATTCAGAGTGGAATTTGATGGGAAATATTTTCCTCCAGAAATCAAGAAGGGAAAGGAGTGGAATTTTAGACACTGAAATAGGATCCCATGATAGTGGTGTAGTATGAGACAAAATTTAGAGCTAGAAAGATTTGCACTAGATTTGGTTCCATCATGAGATCTGGGAGTGAGAACTGGAAGTGAGCCACCTTTAGGGATATAGTGAGAACTGGAAGTGAGGTAGAGTGAGTTATTGCCACTTGACCTCACCGAGACTTTGACCAAAGGCACTAACATCGAGGGCCATATCAACCAGTGTAATGAGCATAATAGAGATTTCAAATAGATGCACCAGTTGCCATGAGGGCTACGGATGGCTAGGTTTAGGACAATAGACCACCTTTCTATCAGATTTGCAATCATGGTCATGGAGGTGAATGCAGAGCAAGCATTAATGCATGTTACAGTTGTGGACAGCCAATGCATAGAGCTGCAGACTATCGAACGGGTCAAGGCTAGTAGTTGAGACTCCTAGCACCTCAACAGAGACTTACACTTCCAGCTTCCGAGCACCAGTAATAGTAGAGAGGCCAAGAAAGCTTAGGTCAGGGCCAGAGAGTTGGAGACTAACAACTGCCTAGACAATAATAGAGGGGACAGAACTAGAGATGGTATATAGCTGCAGGCAAGCGCAACAACAAAGAGGGAGACAAGTGGCACCTCTAGCTCAGGATCAGAGGGATTAGAATCAGATGATGATACCCGTAGCACCTGCTACCCCTAGCACAACAATAGCCGGTGAGGTTGTATACAGCCACAACAGGAAAGGCACTTGAGAACATGACAGTCATGATAAGTATAGTTCTTGTAGGCTTTGCACTTGCATGAGTTCTTTTTGACTCTAGCTGCACACATTCCTTTATTTCATATGTACACACAAGTAGAATTAGAGGTAACATTGAAGATTTAGGATATTCACTATTAGTGTCCACTCCAATAGTGTTATAGCTACAGGCGAGTTGGTGCGTAATGTCCTTGTTGAGATTCAATAGCGGCAACTTGTCGCTGATTTTATATTGTTCAAGCTACAAAAATTTAAAGTGATATATGGAATGAACTAGATGTTCAAGCAAAGAGCCATAACAGATTGCCAAAGTAAGACGGTGACCTTCCACTACGAAAAGCACCACTTTTTCTTCCAGGATTAGGGTAGACATAGACAACAATGATGGATATATCATTAGAATGTAGTGAGACAGCTAGATCAATACAGTGAACTAAGGAAGGAAGCATTAGTTGTAAAGACCCGGAAAAAAAATTTCATTAGCTGGTTAAGTATGAATTACCCGGTTAAATTGAAAAGTAATTTCTAATCGGACGATTCTAGTTGAATCAGTCGAGTCGAACACATTAATTATCCATTTAACCATTTAAGTGAACCATACCATTTAAGAGGTTGAGTGAAAAGGTTAAGTGAACCGTGTTAATTACCCAATTACCCGGTTAAAGGAATTATGGTGAAAGGGTGCTTCCACAAACCCTAGCCGTCATTTATTCTTTATAAAAGGAGAAGGGGTCATTGAACCTAGGAAATACCAATGGATGATGGGGTGTGAGAATTTAATGAAGGGGTCGTTGAACCTAGGAAATACCAATGGATGATGGGGTATGAGAATTTAATGGAGGGAATGGTTGAAGTGTATATATATATGCAGGAGGAGGGAGTATTTCATCCCTCATCTCCGTCCCAGGCGACCTCCCCATTACTGTATTAGGGTTCACGGGTCACAGTCAGACGTAATCACAAATCAGGTACGTATAATAGGTAGAACATCGTATTTTCCTTGTTGGTAGCCTAGGTCGGCCTGAGCCCAGATTCGACTACCATGCACCGAGTGCAACCGGGGTCAATGAATTGACTCAGTCCGACACTGGGTCGTGTTATGTGCGTGAATTTTGTAATGCATCGACATTGTTTTGGAGTAGTGATAGCCACCCCATAAAAAGGCTACGGCCGGGGTGAGTGAGGCACAGCGATTCCTCCATCGCACTGGAGTGCAGTGATAGCCGCCCCATAAAAAGGCTACGGCCGGGGTGTGTGAGGCACTGGCACTGGAGTGCAGTGATAGCCGCCCCATAAAAAGGCTACGGCCGGGGTGTGTGAGGCACTGGCACTAGAATTGGTAGTGAGAGCTTCCCCACAAACGGGGCATAGCAATCACCTGAGTGCAGTGATAGCCGCCCCACAAAAAGGCTACGGCCGGGGTGTGCAAGGCATTGGCACTGGAGTGCAGTGATAGCCTCCCCATAAAAAGGCTACGGCCGGGGTGTGCGAGGCACTGGCACTAGAATTGGTAGTGAGAGCTTCCCCACAAACGGGGCATAGCAATCACCCGAGTGCAGTGATAGCTACCCCACAAAAAGGCTACGGCCGGGGTGTGCGAGGCACTGGCACTGGAGACGGTAGTGGTAGCCTCCCCACAAAAAAGGCTACGGCCGGGGTGTGCGGATCACAGCGGATACCTCCTCCGCATTGTTTTGGAGTATAGCGGAATCGCTCCACCGCATATTAAAATAAACATAAGGAAATAGTGGAATGTACTTGTTTTGTTTTATCTATTATACTACTTAGTGTTGTAATCACTAACGCGGAATTGCCTCCGCAGGTGTGCAGATACGAGATTAGGTGATTGACATCCAGAGTATGGAGCAAAATAAATATGAGGACTCCTTTTTTTATTTAATTGAGAAATAAGTGTGGCTGCTGGGAAACGGTCCAAGACTGTGGGATCTTTATATATGTTATTATTTATAAAAAATGTTTGACATAATTACTTTACTTTTGAGTAACACCTAGCCAGTTAGGCCCACAATATCGTGAAAAATGGCGGGTCGTTACAGGTGGTATCAGAGCACGGTTTCCCAAAAGCTCACATCTTATGACTCAAGTACCTTGTTGAAGAGTCCAATATTTTATTTTTCTCCAATAGGGTATGTCATTAGGGAATTAGTGGACCTCCCTAATAAACCTAAGTAATCATTGAAAAAAAATTAATGAACCATAACGGAATAAATTTTAGATGGCAGGCACCCGAAGGAAGTCGAGCCAAGCTGCGCAGTCGGACACAAACCTGGAGAGTGTGTTAGGCCAAATTTTGACGGCCATACAGGGACTAGCGCAGGCTTCAGAAAATACCAGTTCTGTGGTTCAGAACATGGTGCAGAGGTTACCGGGATTGGTAATGGGGAATGGAGCTCCAAATTCGGCTGCGGGTCCTAGTAACGTCCCAAATGGGGATCAGGGGAGCGCCCAAGAGCGGGTAGGAATAGCTGACCCGGGCGAGCGAGGAGAACTTCCAAACCCAGTGCCACCGGTAGTCCGACAAGTGGTACTGCCAGTTGGGGATGACAGTGATCGATACACTGTAGAGAAATTCCGGAAGAACGGAGCTGAGGTATTCATTGGAGGGACTGATCCAATGAAGGCGGAGAGCTGGTTGGACATTACTGAAAAAGCATTTAGAGCTCTCTCTGTGCCTCATCGCCATCAAGTGAGGTTGGCGACATGCATGCTTCAGGAGGAAGCATCCTATTGGTGGAAGTCCATGGAGAAGACTGTGTTCCATCAACGGGAGATTTCGTCCATTCCTTGGGCGGAATTTGTAACAGCTTTCAATGGACAATATTTTCCTGAGTCAGTTGTCCAGAAGAAAGCACTGGCGTTTGCCAATTTGGTTTAGGGGGAGGATTCAGTCCGGGAATATGTGTATTCCCAGACGAACTTCCAGGGTTGCCTCCTAAGTGGGCAGTGGAGTTTGCCATTGACCTAGTACCTGGAGTGACTAACCTATCCTTGGATATACAAGGGAAACCCTATGTATGGAGTAACAAGTGTGAGGAGAGTTTCCAATCTTTGAAGAAGAGTTTAACAACTGCACCAGTCTTGACCCTGCCAAATGGTAATGAAGGATTCGTAGTCTTCAGTGATGCATCTCTAGTTGGGTTTAGGATGCGTCCTTATGCAAGATGGTAAGGTGGTGGCTTACGCCTCTCGCCAATTGAAGATTCACGAGCAAAATTATGCAACCCATGACTTGGAACTGGCAGCAGTTGTGTTTGCTCTAAAAATTTGGAGACATTATTTGTACGGAGCTCAGTTCGAGGTTTTCACCGACCACCAAAGTTTGAAGTATATCTTCACCCAGAATGACCTTAACCTTCGACAGAGGCGGTGGATAGAATACTTGAAGGACTATGATTTCCAAATTTTATACCACCCGGGAAAAGCGAACGTTGTGGCCGACGCGTTGAGTCGGAAGGGCAAGATGGACAAGGGTCAACAGCTAGCTAGACTTTGGGCTATGTCAGCTGAGGTGGTAGCTATTAACCCGGTGGAACGAATGACAGGAATACTGGCGAACCTGGTTATCTCCAATGAATTGGTGGACCGAGTTAAGCTAACACAAATGGAAGATGAGAAGCTGAACGAAATGTTGGACAAAACTCCCAACATTGTAGCAGATTCCAACAGTGTAATCAGATTTAGAGGGAGATTGTGTGTACCCAACAATGATGCATTAAAACGAGATATTCTGGAAGAAGCTCATCGTTCAAGGTTCTCGATACACCCTGGTGTTACAAAGATGTACCAGGACTTGAAACGAACCTACTGGTGGGTTGGAATGAAGAGGGATGTGGTGGATTTTGTTTCCAAGTGTCAGACGTGCCAATTGATCAAAGCCCAACATCAACTACCCAGTGGATTATTACAACCTTTAGAGATACCTACCTGGAAATGGGAGCATGTCACATGTGATTTTATTACTAAACTCCCAAGGACTTTGAAGAGACATGACTCTATATGGGTAGTTGTGGACCGTTTGACTAAGGCAGCTCATTTTATCCCCACAAAATCAACAAGGACTGTGGAATACTTAGCAGAACTGTACATAAATAACATTGTCAGGCTGCATGGAATTCCGAAGGAGATAGTCTCTGACAGAGATCCCCTATTCACGTCACATTTTTGGGAAGTTTTCCAAAAAGCTATGGGGACCCAAATCAAGTTAAGTACAGCATATCACCCCCAAACTGATGGTCAAAGTGAGAGGACCAATCAAACCTTGGAGGATTTGTTGAGAGCTTGCATCCTCGACTGGGGAGGAGATTGGGAGAAACACTTAGCCTTGGCTGAATTCACCTATAATAACTCTTACCAAGCCAGTATAGGAATGGCACCGTTTGAAGCCTTATACGGTAGGCCTTGTCGATCTCCATCATGCTGGTTGGAGTCTACAGAGATGGTTATAGTCGGGCCAGAGATGGTGAGAGAAGCAGCTGAAAAGGTGCAACTCATCCAGCAAAGGCTTAAGGCAGCTCAGGATCGGCAGAAAAGTTATGCTGATACTCGAAGGAAGGACTTAGAATTCCAAGTTGGGGAGTTCGTCTACCTTAAGACCTCACCTAAAAGGGAGTGATCAGATTTAGAACATCAGGGAAGTTGAAGCCAAGATTCATAGGACCATTTCCAATTTTGGATCGAATCGGAAGTTGTGCATATAGATTAGCATTACCACCAAGCCTTGATGGTGTACACAATGTCTTTCATGTGTCAATGCTAAAGAAATATGTACGAGATGAGAATCACATTATCACAAATTTTGCAGATTTAGAGCTACAATCGGATTTAACCTACGAGGAAAAACCGATTCGAATCTTGGCAAGGGAAACAAAGACACTCCGTAGCAAGGAGATCCCTTTGGTAAAGGTATTATGGAGAAATCAGGGATCAGAAGAAGCGACATGGGAGACTGAACAGGAAATGGCCAGAAAATATCCTAGCCTGTTTGTAGCATAAAATCCGTGTAAATCCGATTTATGCTATGATATTTCGGGGACGAAATAGTTCTAAGTTGGGGAGATTGTAAAGACCCAGAAAAAAAAATTTCATTAGCTGGTTAAGTATGAATTACCCGGTTAAATTGAAAAGTAATTTCTAATCGGACGATTCTAGTTGAATCAGTCGAGTCGAACACATTAATTATCCATTTAACCATTTAAGTGAACCATACCATTTAAGAGGTTGAGTGAAAAGGTTAAGTGAACCGTGTTAATTACCCAATTACCCGGTTAAAGGAATTATGGTGAAAGGGTGCTTCCACAAACCCTAGCCGTCATTTATTCTTTATAAAAGGAGAAGGGGTCGTTGAACCTAGGAAATACCAATGGATGATGGGGTGTGAGAATTTAATGAAGGGGTCGTTGAACCTAGGAAATACCAATGGATGATGGGGTATGAGAATTTAATGGAGGGAATGGTTGAAGTGTATATATATATGCAGGAGGAGGGAGTATTTCATCCCTCATCTCCGTCCCAGGCGACCTCCCCATTACTGTATTAGGGTTTCATGGGTCACAGTACAGACGTAATCACAAATCAGGTACGTATAATAGGTAGAACATCGTATTTTCCTTGTTGGTAGCCTAGGTCGGCCTGAGCCCAGATTCGACTACCATGCACCGAGTGCAACCGGGGTCAATGAATTGACTCAGTCCGACACTAGGTCGTGTTATGTGCATGAATTTTGTAATGCATCGACATTGTTTTGGAGTAGTGATAGCCACCCCATAAAAAGGCTACGGTCGGGGTGAGTGAGGCACAGCGATTCCTCCATCGCACTGGAGTGCAGTGATAGCCGCCCCATAAAAAGGCTATGGCCGGGGTGTGTGAGGCACTGGCACTGGAGTGCAGTGATAGCCGCCCCATAAAAAGGCTACGGCCGGGGTGTGTGAGGCACTGGCACTAGAATTGGTAGTGAGAGCTTCCCCACAAACGGGGCATAGCAATCACCCTGAGTGCAGTGATAGCCGCCCCACAAAAAGGCTACGGCCGGGGTGTGCAAGGCATTGGCACTGGAGTGCAGTGATAGCCTCCCCATAAAAAGGCTACGGCCGGGGTGTGCGAGGCACTGGCACTAGAATTGGTAGTGAGAGCTTCCCCACAAACGGGGCATAGCAATCACCCGAGTGCAGTGATAGCTACCCCACAAAAAGGCTACGGCCGGGGTGTGCGAGGCACTGGCACTGGAGACGGTAGTGGTAGCCTCCCCATAAAAAAGGCTACGGCCGGGGTGTGCGGATCACAGCGGATACCTCCTCCGCATTGTTTTGGAGTATAGCGGAATCGCTCCACCGCATATTAAAATAAACATAAGGAAATAGTGGAATGTACTTGTTTTGTTTTATCTATTATACTACTTAGTGTTGTAATCACTAACGTGGAATTGCCTCCGCAGGTGTGCAGATACGAGATTAGGTGATTGACATCCAGAGTATGGAGCAAAATAAATATGAGGACTCCGTTTTTTATTTAATTGAGAAATAAGTGTGGCTGCTGGGAAACGGTCCAAGACTGTGGGATCTTTATATATGTTATTATTTATAAAAAATGTTTGACATAATTACTTTACTTTTGAGTAACACCTAGCCAGTTAGGCCCACAATATCGTGAAAAATGGCGGGTCGTTACATTTGTTTTAGTAGGGCAAAGTAGTTATGGGGATAGATGTAACATTGAGTGGATTCCAGTGGCTAGACAATTTACTAATGTATTTCCCAATGAGATTACTGGATTGATACCAGATAGAGCAGTACAACTCGCCATTGAATTGATTTTAGGCATGTCACCTATCTCTAGTGCTCCTTAGATAATGGATTGTGTTGCATATGCTAAGAGAGCATAGACAATACGGGAAGATTTTGAAGTGCAGTTTTTATTCTCGGAAGTGAAATTTCTTGGCCATAGCATCTCACTAGCAGGCTTTTAAATAGATCTAGCCAAGATAGAAGCATAAGTATAGTGGGGAGAAGATAGAGGTTCATAGTTTCCCAAGTTTAGGTGGATACTACAGTCTGTTCATATAGAGTCTCTCTTCCATATTAGCTCTTCTTACATGATCAACTTAGAAGGGGGAATTTTCAAATGGATGGACAATTGTGAGCGAAGTTTCAAGACGGTAAAGGAGAGGTTGACTTTGGCGCATATCCTCACATTGCCAGATGGGCATGAAGATTTTGTATTTTATACAGATGTCTCACGCATTGGTCTAGTTTGTGCTTTGATGCAAAATGATTAGTTACTATAGTACAGATTGTTTTGCTAAAGGCAAAGCTTCAAGACAATTCTCATGTTGTCAGTTTCAGAGAGACAGAGCTACAATAAAACCTGAGATACCTAGAGGATGAAGTCAAGATTGTGGACTGTCGAGTGAAGGTTCTAAGGAGAAATGTTTCCACTAGTACGGATACAATGGACTCGACGAGGGGTTGAAGAATCCATATGGGAACATGAAGACAAGATGAAGAAGAAATACTTAGAGAATGTGTGAATTAAGTAGGAATTGTGAATTAACTGAATTGTAAATTAGGAAATCATGAAGTGAATGTATGTGGATGCTTGATATATAGGTATGTTATTTAGAATGCGTGAATTCAAATTTCAGATAGTGGGTGTTAGCTTTTAGATTTGATATGTAGGTACGGAGTAGGAACTCGCCGCCTAGGCGTGTGGACACGATTGGAGCTTCTACCAGATCTGTTTAGGACTCGCTATTGGTTTGACCTTTTTACTCTATTGTGATTTAGTTTATCAGGTAAGCAGACATTTTGAGTGGTAGATTTATCATATCACACTCTACAAGGGCTATTTAGTTGTACGAATTTTCAGATTAATAACCTTCGAGGACAAGAACCCTCAGGTTTATTTTAAAAAACTCAGATCCATATAATGATGCTTTAGGCCTACTATATTATAATCCCTACCCAGACCTATGTATATGTAGTTTTCTTAATTTTCCAGTGAGATGTAAGACAAAGGAAAGTGGACTTATGCACACCGTGACCAGTTGCACGTGTCTGTCAAAGTGGCATCTGGATTGGTGAGCAAGTCATTCCATTCCTGAGGGATCTCACAACTCCACATTTTGAGTTCCTCAATCCCAAAGTAGTGTAGACGATTACAGGCACTGCAATGTAGTGCATGTATAGACTTATAGATTAAAGGACACTAAAGTCACCTGCCTTAGAATACTCAGTCTTTGTGTTCAGGGCTAGAAATTATACTAAGGATATATATGGCCTTAGGATAATTTATTTTCCCGAGCGTGGGATAGTTTAAAAATGCCAAGGCATCTAACGAGTCAAAATGGGACGCTATCAAGCCAAGGCTAATGGTTTCTAATTAGTGCCCTTATGAATGTTTTTAATGCAAAAATATAGATGAATGATTTTATTTAATAAGAGAGTCATTTTTTTGTGCCAGTCTGACTATTAGGCTTTTTTTGGCTAGTAAAACTTGTTACTCACTTTTTCGTGTTATATATATTGGTGTGAACTTAAATGACTAAGGGTTGTCGGGACCGCGGAGGAGGAGCAATGTAACATGCACACATATACCTGCTGTATGGAATGAATGACAATGTGAAGTGATAAACTGTTATGCATTTTATTGTGGATGAATGGTATGATGTCTGATTGGAGGAATTATTGCTTGAAAATCATGATATGATGAGTGAATGATGATTATTATGCATAGTATCGAACAAGATGAGCTATTGGGGGTCAATACTCGACTCCGGAAATGAAAATGATTATAATGTGAAGGTTGTGTAAAAGTATAATGTTTTGGGTATTGTTTTACATTTTTATCATTATATATATATGTATACATATTGTTCAGAGGGTGGTCCCATTACACTTTTAGGGGAGGCTCTATACATTATGTTTAAAAAATCTTGTTTTCGAACTTTCAAAGAGTTTTGGTTGTTTTGAATATGGATTGCATACCATTGCATTAATTTAGAACATCGTTAGAACCTAAACATCTCATCCATGTATTAAATATTTACATCACCATCTTAAGCTGTTGAAGGTAGATTTGTGTTGGCTTGATCGAATTAAATATATTATAGAATGGTTCGGTCGCTGGTAATATTTTCAATTTGGTTTGTTGGTGAACCGAATTGGGTTGTTACACAAAAGCCATCATATTAATATTTAACATAATTAGTATAACATCAAGTCATCAAAACAGTTAACTAGTAATCATTTGATTCCCTTTCGAAACCATTATTATGTCAACTTCGAAAAAAATATGTAGACTAAAAACATGTTTACTAAAAAAATAATTAAAAAGCATGCTAACTAAAAACATATAAACTAGCACTTTCAATGTAGTCTCTTTGAATAAACTAGCCCCTTGGACGATGCCTACTTTCCTCCCCAAATAATTAACTACCCCTGTAGTATAGTTATTGAAAACAAAATCACATTAAAAACTTGATACATTTCTTTTCAAGTTAACCATCATAGCCCACGTTTTTTGTACCCATTGAAAAACCACTAATGATCGCTAACACCATCAAGATAGTAGTTTAATGATTCTGGTCCTTGCCTGAGGGAGATACCCCATATTCATGTTTCATTTGAAAACTAAATTAAAACTTAGTTGCTAAGTCTCCACCTTGTGCTTTGACATAACATGTTAAAAAAAATATTATTTTATTATTATGTTATTAGTTAACTTACAAGCATAATAACACGTAACTTAACATAACATGATAATATGTTGAAAATATGAAGCATTTGATTAATGTGTCTAATCATGTATAAACATAGACGATCTTAACCCCAAACGAGAATAAACATGGACCTGGATTGCTGATCTTGCCTACCCTCGTTGCAGCTTAACTACTCCTTCCAAACTGAATAACTAAATATGTTGTCTATTTCAATTACTCAGATAGGATACATAAATGTACATGCAAGCTATGACATGACATGATTTTCTTCACACAATAATTCAACATGCTAGTATTATTCATAACATGTAATTAGAACTTCATAAAAAAACATCATACAATCATCATGAAGTGATTAATTAATCATAAACATACCAAACATCAGTTAAAAGTGGCAAAGAAACAAGAATTTGGATTGAACAACCTTCATAAAAAATTTGTATCTCCTCGTAACTTATCTAAACATATTGACATTTTAAGAGCTAAAAGTAGACATCATGAAGATTCTAACACAAAACGAATCACCCAAATCGGAGGTCAAATCCCTGTTATGACCAACTATGCAACACTAGGATTTTGTGCGCTAGGGATTCAAATCTGGGCTCTATCTTTTTGATTTCTAATCTGATTTTTATCACATAAAATAAGGGTCTTTTTCCTTGCTATACGTACAATCATGGGTCGTAACAGGTTTTCCATTTAACATTATTTACCTTATTTATTTAAATGGGTAAAACCATATAATTCACAAACTTGTTATAAACATGCAACCAATCATACAACTGACAAAACTTGATCCAAACTCGCCAAATCTTGAAGGAAGAAGGTTAAATAACACTTTTGCTAAAAAGGAACCAAGGAAGAGGGAAGGAGAATTGGTTAATGTTGCAGCAAGAGTGGGAGAGAAACTGACATTGAGTAGGAGAGGAGAACCTCACCTATGATCGTTATATATCTCTTACCCATCTTGAGATCCAATTACATACTCCGTTAACCGTGTAAGAGAAAATATTAAGAAGCTTCTACCGATTTATTCATACCCATAACTGTCTGAGAAATAAAAACTCCTAATACGTCTACATGATCTACAACACCTCCTCTACAACAAATGTATACCGTGTCTTTGACGGAAATTGACCCACACAAACAATTTAGGTTCAGTGTCACCATAAATATGTTTGGCTCCACTTGCACTAACTTACCAATTAGCATTAAATGTTTAGCCAAACATTAATTTTTATTTTATCTTAGCGGAAACCTTGTTCGTTATATTGACTTGGTTCTCTTGTGACCATGTGCATGTTCACCATAGCTTTTCTCTTTTGTCCATTTACTTATTAACATGCTGCCTTATTATGCCCAATAAAACCTTTGTGAATGGAGTCTTTTCTATCTTATTTCCAATCAGAAACGTATCACAGCTGTAACATATACACTTATTATTTCCAATGTAATATCTTGTCCATGTACCACAGTTTGGATTTTTCCTGGTTTTACTGTCAATGTTTAAAATTCATGACTCATTACAAAACTCTTATTGACATGATTCTTGTTTTGTTGAATTCCATAAAGAGTCTGGTTTTATTCCCAAAAATGACAGAATTTTTAGATTTATATTGTTGGTGTTAGAAAATTTTAAAGTAACATACTCAATTTGTTTAGATTTCAATACTTAATGTTCTTGCCGGATATTACACTCTTGCCCCCTCAAAGAAAATTTCAACCCAAAATTATCAGAACATGGCATCAAATCCAATCCAAAATTGAGTTCTCAGTCTTTAACATTAATTCTAACTAGTTTTTCCATGTAACTTGATTAAAAACATGAGCGTACAAGCAATTTATACATAATTCAATTCAACAAGCAATAAAACATGATGATTCATGACATGCATGAATGAACTCCTTGAAATTAAGATCTAGATTTTAATTAATAACTTTTAACAATGTTAATTTTCTCTACATTTCAAATCCTAGTATTTCTTCCTTGCTAAACTAATGAAAGCATTATATAAACTTGCTAAAGATTGAAGGAAGAAGGGTTTAAAAGCACTTTCTCTACTTAAGAACCAGGCAAGGAAAGAGAAGTGGCTGACTTTGCAGCAAGAGAGGGAGAGAGATTGTAAAACCCACGATTCGAGTCAGGGTTTTATATTCAGAACCGGTCAGTTCGACCGTTATTTTCGAGTCGAGTCAGTTTCAGAACACGTGCACTGAGCCGACGCCAGTCGCGTGTATGAGCTATGAGGGTCATGCGTACCCAAGTATACGATGATGACGTCATGAACACAGTAGAAAAGAATGAGTTATCAGAGTATATGAAGGCATGCAGTTTATTTTTTTATTATTATATATATAGTGGATCGTAGAATTAGTGTTAGGCCGTTTATCGCGTTAGGACGCATTACGGGCAGTTTGGGTGGGTTGATAGTCTTAGAGCATATCATTATGATGTTTTAGTGTTTGTTTGATTTTATGGGATTTTTCCCGATTTTTATGGATTTTTTTAGGATTTACTTCGAGTTAGTTATGATACTTGACTCGAGCCGGAGACGAGTCAAGTATTATTTACGAGTTTGCCACCCAACTAAGTTTTCACCCCGACCTTTTCTCCCCCACGCCCAAACCCTAACCGCCGCGCCGCCCCTGTTCGCGCCACGCCGCCACGGCCGACACCGCCTGGCCGCCGATCGACGCCGCCCAGCCCGGCCACGGCGTCACCATGCCGCCCCGACCAGGTCCAATCCCCATCGGCCCGCCGTGACGCGAGAAAGCCACGCCGCAACGCCGCACCCGCGTTGTGCTTCTGTCGCCGATTCCGCCACCGGCAACCAGTGCCGCCGCGATCAGTCGGTCGCCTCATCACCCTCAGCCTTCCAGCGACCTTCCCCAACTGCAACGGAGGGCATCGCCGCCTAGCCGGCTGGATCTAGCGACCCATAGCCGCCGGCTCTGTTTTGCCATTTGCCGGCGAGCCGCCACCTCCATTGGCCACGCTGATGTCATAGATGAGTCGGGCTCGCCGAGCCGGTTCCGAGGGTACCCAACATGACCATTTTCCGGCCAATAAACGCCGCCGGCGATTGTTGCCGGAAAACCACCGGAAGCCGCCGGAAAACCGCCAGTAGCTGCTGGAAAACTGGAATTTCTGGAATTCACTGGATCTTCCGCGGGGCTCACCCAGTCGAGCCCGATCGAGCTTTGGATGCCGATGAGCGCCGAATTTGAGTTCCGAGACACACGACGGAACCCTAACCGTCGCCGATTATCGATAACGTGAGGTATAATTACCTCCGATTGATTTATTTAAAATTGATGATAATTGTTAGCATAGCATGTTAGGGTTGATTAATTATTATGATGAATGTTAAGATTTTGAATGAAGTAAAAATGTGCATGATGTGATTAACAGGGAATGAAGGTTAAATGAGCTAATGAAGTAAAGTAAATTTGAATACGATAATCAACGTAACTTAGGAAATATAATAAAAATAGGTGTTCATTGGATAGTTGGAATTATTTTTACATTTATAATTGTTGATTGTTATGGTTGATGTTTGTATTGTTGTGTGATGGTCATGTCAGATTTGATGCATCATTTAGTTAGCGGGCGTTAGTATTTAGTTTTGATGTATAGGTACGGAGTAGGAGCTCGCCCGCCTAGGCGCGATGACACGCTTGGAGCTTCTACCAGGTCCGTTTAGGAATTGACATTGTTTTACGTCTTCCTATTGTATGTTTATCTTATTATTTGCAGGACGGGTTAAGTGGCATTTTATTGGATCCCACTTAACTCGGGCCATTTAACCGAACATTTTCCCGATTAATAGCCCCTCGAGGATGAGATCCCTCGAGGTTGATTTCGAAAACAAGATTCACCAAAAGTTGCCTTCGGGCCTATTATATAACTCCCTACCCAAGCCTATATATATATATAGTTTTCGAGTTTCTGTGAGACGAGAGATGGAGAAATCGACTGCACGTACCATGCAAAGGATGCCGTGACAGTCAAAGCGGGCTCTGGATTAGTGCCAGCAGACTGTTCCATTCCCAAGGGATCCTGACAACTCCGCATTTGAGTTCCTCACACCCGAAGAACGTGGAGGTTTACGGGTACTGCTTAGTATAGCGCATGTCCGGACTTGTGGTTTAAAGGGTACTAAAGGCGACTGCCTGAGAGTACTCGGCCTTCGTGCTCAAGGCCAGGAGAAATATGGAGGTAAGGAGAGGGCTTAGGATAAAGTTTCACGAGAAGTACTAAAAAGAAGAGCCGAGAGCGGCATAGTATTCGGCAGTAGATCAGTAAGTTCGGGATGCTACCGGGTCTGCAGCCCAGTGGCTCCTCAGTAGTGCCCTTCAGAGTGTTCACGTGGAGTATATATGTTGATTTTTTTTTATGAGAGTTTGCTCTCATAGCCAGCTTGTTATAGTTATTTTATTTTTTGGACTAGTAACACTTGTTACTGACGTGTTTTTATACTATATGTAGGTAATAATCACGAGTTGGAGGAGCCAGCTTGAATGGAGGAGCAATGAGGTCTTATACACACACACATGTTAGATTTCTGAATGTTTAATATTGTCTTGTTATGTTATAATATTGTGAATGACATGTTCAAATGCATGAGACATGATAGAATGTGAACATGATCAGATATGCGCAGCGGAAGCGTAGTGGTTTGAAACCCCAGCTTCAGAATGAATTCATAAGATGTTAGATTTTGTGTGAATGAAATCATGGATGCATGTGTATATATTTATATGTATATATTATTTTGACAGGTTGGGCCCATAATTGCACTTTTAGGGGAGACCCTATCTGTTTTATTTGAGAATTTTTATCGTAATTGTAATGATGTGAAAAAATTGGTTGCATGTCATCCATGTAGAAACATGTTAGGTTTTATACATTTATCCATGCATGACAAGTTGTATCTACATCTTAAGACGTCGAGATTGGATCTGCACGAATTAGGTTTGGGTTAGCCGACCTAACCGGGGCCTGTAACATGCCGGTTTGGTTCATGAGTGTGAACCCGATTTGGGGTGTTACAGAGATTGACATTAAATAGGAGAGGAGAGGCTCTCTCATTATCCTTTTATACCTCTTACCCCTCTTTAGGTTCAATTACCCTCTTCCTGACCTGTGAATGAGAAAAACATTAAAACACTTCTACCCATTTACTCAAATCCTTGACTATGTAAGAAACGTAAACTCCTAACACATCTACAACTTGTGAGAACAATCTATAAGGTGTTAATTCACATTTAGAAATGCTGCAAATAAGTTTTACATATAATTCTAATGATTTAACTAAATTCTAGAACCATGTTGTTGGAAAAGAACAAGTTTACAACCTGTTCAGCATTGTTTTGTTATTTTCCTCTAAATTAAAATCATGAAAAATTAAGTTAAATCATGTTAGATTAAAAACCTACTACAACCCTTGATTTAATATTTAGGGAGCATGAAAATCTTGTTTTTGTTTGATAGAAATCCAATCTAAAACAAAAAGATAAAGAAATCTTAAATAGCCAGTACCATCACCGCCGTGCTGGTCACCCAAAAGTGAAGAAGACAAGACTGAGCAACGCAGCTTCCCCAATTGAGACATTGGGCACCTGATAACTCGTAGATTTAGTACAATTTTTATAATTTTCACGCCCCCTTTTTTTCCCTAGCACTACATTACATCTCGATTCCATTTGAAAAATTGGAATTTTTTAAAAATGCAAAATATCAGAACTACTGACAACTTCGAATGTGATTCTAAGCAAAAAGCTGTCTTTTGAAGGGATTTTGTAAAAGCCCATGTACACTTGCAGTTGGAATTCAGGCTGCCCCCTATCAACTTAGGATGGATCACTTCTGGACATAACCTAGTAAGAACAATCATGCACATGGTGAGTTTGCATATCCTTGCACTGTAACGACCCGCCATTTTTCACAACATTATGGGCCTAGCTAGCCAGGTGTTACTCACAATTAAGCAAATGTGTCTAACATTTTTATTGAACAAAACATATAAAGATCCCACAGTCTTAGACCGTTTCCCAGTAGCCACACTTATTTCACAAATAAATAATAAAAGGAGTCCTCATATTTATTTTGCTCCATGCTCTGGTTGTCAATCACCTAATTTCGTATCTGCACACCTGCGGAGGCAATTCCGCGTTAGTGATTACAACACTAAGTAGTATAATAGATAAAACAAATCAAGTACATTCCACCATTTCCTTATGTTTATTTTAATATGCGGTGGAGCGATTTCGCTATACTCCAAAACATTGAGGAGGAGGTATCCGCTGTGATCCGCACACCCCGGTTGTAGCCCTTTTGCTGGGAGGCTACCACTACCGTCTCCAGTGCCAGTGCCTTGCACACCCCGGCCGTAGCCTTTTTGTGGGGAAGCTATCACTGCACTTAGGTGATTGCTACGCCCTGTTTGTGGAAAAGCTCTCACTACCAATTCTAGTGCCAGTGCCTCGCAAACCCCGGCCGTAGCCTTTTTATGGGGAGGCTATCACTACACTCCTGTGTCAGTGCCTTGCACACCCCGGCCGTAGCCTTTTTATGGGGAGGCTATCATTGCACTCAGGTGATTGCTATGCCCCGTTTGTGGGGAAGCTCTCACTGACAACTCTAGTGCCAGTGCCTCACACACCCCGGCTGTAGCCTTTTTATGGGGAGGCTATCACTACTCCAAAAGAATGTCAATGCATTACACAATTTACGCACATAATACGACCCTGTGTCAGACTGAGTCAATTCTTTGACCCCGGTTGCACTCGGTGCATGGTGGTCGAATCTGGGCTCAGGCCGACCTAGGCTACCAATAAGGAAACTATGATGTTCTACCTATTATACGTACCTGACTTGTGATTTCATCTGACTGTGATCCGCTAACCCTAATCTGAATGAGGGCATAAAATTATACATTAGTATAATTTTACTTTGCATGAACCTACATGCAACTACATGACTGATATACTATCAATTTTAAATGATGTAATTAGTTCATGTTAGTCTTCATTTCTTATTAAATTTTCACCAATTCTAATGATAATTAATTATTAATTATCCCCATCCAAATCCCCATTATCTAATTGATAATTTAATTATTAAAATGCCCCATATTTACCTGGTTGTCATTCTTCATTAACAATTCATGTAACAACCCCAAAGCTCCCAACTTTATTGTAGTCAACAAGCGAAAGCCGGTATTCTCACCATGCATGGCGACCAACCAGTAACGTGGCTGCCTCCATTTGCTGCTATGGCGTCTCTAACTTGGCCACCACATGGCAACCCTCAACCAGTCCTTGGCGACCCTCTTCCGGCTACCCAATCAGCAACCCCGACCTGACCATGGTGACTCCATGTCGATCACATAATCAGCCCATGACCTATGGCAGTGTCTCCCTAGTCGGCTACATAAACAGCACCCGACCAGACCCATGGCCACTACTCTAGTCAGCCACATAAACAGCACCCGACCAACATGTCTTCTTTTCCTTCCACCCAATTTCAGACCCCATCTTCTACCTACCCCACTAATCCTATTGAAAAAAACCCCAAAGATCCAATCTTTATCCGCTGTTATCTCATGGAACTCGGACTACACCCTACTTGGGGACCTTAATTTCACCATTCATGGTGGTCGACCAGCAGCCATGGCGACCATGTCCTACCCCATCAAGGTGACGACCAGCACCACCACCCCAAGTGACGACCAGTCTGCCCTTTCCATGGCAGATCCACGTCTGGCCAGCAACACCACCCATGGCAACACCAACCTAGTCTCCCTTGACGTTCCTGATTTACATCCCTCTCCGATGGTCTGACTCGGCCACCCGCACCGCTGGGAGCACTCCCTACTTCCAGCACGTCAACCCAACTCACAAGGATGGAAGATGGTGTTGTTGCTGCTGCAAAAACAGCAAGACGTCCTCCTGGTTTTCTTCTTCCCTTGTTGATTTCTCATTTGATTCTTATGTTTATCATGTTTATGATTTGTGCAACATGTGTATGCATGCAATAGAAGAAAAAGAAAGGAAAAAAAATTACCCGAGCGAAGGAGGAAAACCAGCATCTGTCCAAGGAGGAAAAAGATGTAGATGACGCCCTCCCCTTCTCCTTTTATCAAGAATAAGATGACGGCTAGGGTATGCGGAAATACCCTTCCACCGTAATTCTTTTAACCTGGTAATTGGGTAATCAACACGGTTCACTTGACCTCTTAAATGGGTGCATGGTTTAGTTCACTTAAATGGTTAAATGGATAAGTAATGTGGTCAACTCGAACGATTCAACTAGAATCGTCTGGTTAGAAATTACTTTTCAATTTACCGGGTAATTCACACTTAACCAGCTAACAAATTTTTTCCCACGTTCGATCCCACCGTGTCAAACGTTATTTTTTATTATTATTGTTATTTATATGTATATATATATATTCCGGGCCCTTACATGCACCCCTCTACACATCTTTGCACACGTCTTTAACCAAGTAGACAGACCTGATAATTCTTCAATTGGGCTATGTCTTTAGAGGATTTATATGGCCCCGTTGTTGAGTAAGAAAGAACCACACTCTCATTGATAATGACAGAAAAAAGTTCCCCAAATATAGTAGTTGATGAGAGGATGCAAGGAAGTTGTCGAGACCAGGCAATATTGAGTTTTTTATGATAACCTAGCCACCCCGGACTTGGTACACAAGCAAAGAAGGGAACATGACTGGATCATGCCACCATGGTCTATGTACACCACACGAATCTGAGGATAGGAAGCCACCAAGAAGTTGTTCAGAAATTACCAAGATGACCTACCTCAACTCATTATAAATACCCCCATGCATTCATTGTTAAAGGGATCATCTACAATGTGATTGAAGCCTCACACTGCCTTTAATTTCTGAGTGCCTCACGCTGCCAACCTGATTGGAGCATTGAAGATTGGAGAGCAGAAGCTGTGCAAGCCAATTTACAAGGAAGAAAACAGTGCTGAAGAGAAGTTCATGCTAGGCCCTCATCATCATAGATTTGCATAAATCCTAACCTTCTCTTCTCACATTGTTATTTCTGTCCTATATTATAGGATGTACTATAACTCTTTCATGGGTAATTGTAACGACCCACCCTAACCGACCCGGGTGTTACTTAAAGTATAATTGATGTAAACATAACTTCAAGAACATGAATTCTAACACGGTAAGTAAGTCAAGAAAATTTATATATCATAAAAATAAAACATTTTCTGCTAGCATGTGACAATGCATAAAATAAACTAACTCAAAGTACCACAGTCTCGGACCATTTCCCATTGCCAAATTTATAACACAAGAGAATAAAAAGGAAGTCTAATTTATTATCAATTCACCAAACCTTGGTTGATAAAAGAAACACCAACTACACTTTTATTCTTTAGTCCAAAGTTGTTCACTTGCGGAGGCAATTCCGCGTTAGTGATCAAACCACTAAGCCGCATATTTAAATAAAACAAGTCAATATACTCCACATTATCATTTTTCGAGACTTTTAATTGTTATGAGCTTATGCCTAGCTCTTAATATGCTGGGAGGGGTGGCCACCCCATCAAGCTTCAATCCCACGCATGCGCACACACGCCACACGGCCCACGGCCTATAGTTACCGATATTTGCCGTTGACTCACCCTCTCGGTATCACAAGTGCATAATGAGCCGTATTGCGCCACTACGCTCTGTCTCCCCTTTCGGCATGGGGGTAGATACTCAATCTTTAAGGGGGCGCTACCCGGTTGCGCTCGGCGTATGGCGGTCGGATATGAACTCAAGTCGACCAAGACACCCACATAGTAATTTTAAAGGGTGCGGTCCCATGTCGGATTGAGTCGATTCCTTAACCCCGGTAGCACTCAGTGCATGGTGGTCGAATCAGGGCTCAGGCCAATAAGGGCGGCCAAAAAGGGAAAATACCACATATCAAATAATTTTACGGACCTGCATAGTTCGTAAGTAAACCTGCAACTGTGAGCAACGATCCTAATCTAAATGAGAACATAAAATTATATATACGTATAATTTTATTTGAGTAAAAATGCATGTAACTAAATGACTAATATATATCATTATTAAAATTTGACAACATAAAACATGCAACATTCAACAATATTAAATATTTAATTATTCATGTTAGATAATCATTTAAGTCCTACTTTACATTCTAAATTACAAACAATTGAACAACCATATAAACATCCCAACAAAGCATCAACAATGAAATAAAAATAGCCAAAGATGAAGCCTAAAGTCCCTGTTTTACAACATCTATCCAAGGCGACACTGCCCTGCACCAAGGTGGCGCATGAAGCCTGGCCAGCAGCACCGCCGGGAATGCAAGACAAACTCTGTCCGGCCAGCAGCACTGCTGGGAACGCTCCCCTTCTCCCCACACGACAACCCACAACATCAAGGCAAGCGCTGTCTTGACAAGCTCCGAAAGAATTCCCCCACAGTGTTGCCCACTATCCCAATCCCATGCACAAACATCATAAGAAGCTAGGGACTGCAATTTAACTATCTAAAACCAGATGATTTTATATCAAGATTGTTCATGAAGCAAGTGGACAGCAAGGTGATCATGAAATGCATGCTTACAGGAAAACAAAACAGCAACAAAAATGATTAAAAGAATGACAAGGAAAGCATACCGAACACAACACGAAGACGAGGTGTAAGAACGTCGTCAAGAGAGGAGAGCAAAAAGGAGAGAAAGGAGAAGAAGATAAGAATGATGGCTAGGGTAAGGAAGAGGAAGACGTCCCCCATAAAAATGAAATGAAAATGATGGCTAGAGTATGGGAAAACACCCTAACACCCATATTTTATTTAACCGGGTAACTGGATAAAGAATAAAATATAATATTGATAATAATAATTCTCCAACGTTCGATCCTTCCCAGACTGAGTCAAATATTTCATTTTATTTTATTTTTTACAGTCTTTAAAATCTCCCCAACTTAGAAATATTTCGTCCCCGAAATATTATAACGGGCAATAGGACAATCATGATTAAGTTTATTTCTTCAGTATCGATTCATGCTAGTACAATTACAAGAATCTTATGCCACAAATAGGCTAGGGTACTTGCCATTTCTTGTTCTGTAAAGACAGTGAAAAAAATTGGACTCAAACGCTGTCTGGGAAGGACAGAACGCAATCTGGGAAGGACCGAACGTGTTATATTCCTTACCCGGTTAAATAAAATACGGGTCTAGGGGTGTTTTCACATACGGGTGTAAGGGGGCATCTTTCTCACCTTAGCCGCCTAGTTCTCCTCTTCCTTACTTGGGTATCCTTCCTATCTCTCTCTTCTTAATTTTCTTGCATGCATATTTTTTAATTGGTAGTAAGCTTGTTAATCATGTAACTAAAGTCTCAAATCAACAAGAAAGAAAAGAACTAAACTAAACTGGAAAACTGAAATCCCGTCCATGGCCGATGGGTGCAAATTGTCGGCAAGATGGGCAACTATAAACAAGTTTACAAGGCTTCCCCTCACACCCCCAATGACCCCTCTGGTAGCTGGGTTGAAGGGATGGCTCGCCATGTCCCTGGTTTCAGGTGGGTGGCGGAATTGCAGTGGTGAATGGGCAGAGTTGCATGGGTGATGGAAGTGGCGACATTCTGCTGCAATAGGTGCTGTAATGGACGTTCAGAGGGGTAGACACCGGCTGTGCTTCATCGACAACATCATGGGTTCCTTTACAGCAGTTCAGGCCACCGGAACAATCCACAACGGACAACCTTCTCACCTAAATTCATGGTGGCAAAGTGCAGAAGTGGGGAGGAAAACCATACTCCATGCAACGTCCAAAGGTGGCCAATCTTTCCAATTTTGATGTCAGCCTGAGGTCGTGGAACATCCAAATTGGAGCAAGGTGCAAGAAAGGAGGGGTCTTTAGGCTGGGAGAAGAGGAACATGCCTGGTTTGGTGCAGGATGGCGTCTTGGATCGCTGCTGTAAATCACTCACATGAGGCCTCCGCGCTTGTTGATTTATATTGTTGTTGATGCTTTGTTGGGATGTTTAGATGGTAGTTCAATTGGGTGCCAAGATAAGGGTAGAAGGAGAAGGATGAACCTGTTTTTGGAGAAGAGAAAAATGGCGATGGGAAGAAGAAGAAGAAGAAAGGTGGTAGTTTTGTAATTATGGGTTGACTCGATACCTACTCGGTTAAAAAAATAATCCTATGTCGTAATAATTCCGTAAAAAATAATTATTTTAATGGGTTATGGTTAAAGCTACTAAACTAATTATTTTTTGGACGAAATGGACATGGACATAAGTAATAAAAAAATACGGTAATGATAAACGGTTAATAATTAATCGGCATACTATAAGTGATTAATTTTAAATTGGATGTTTACAAGGGATTAATAAAATTATGATTTTACCTTTAACATATTAAATGTAATATTAGGTAAAAAAGTGATTATTATAATAACGAGCCAGTAATATAGAAAATATGTTATTAAAGTATATTCGGGTAGAAATCAATCGCGTCGAACCTAAATAGCATAATGAAAATAAATAAAGTTCGAAACTTTATAGAGTCGAATAAATTAAAATAATTATATTAATAATATTTATGAATTATAAAATACAAATTATTTTAAATAATTTGATTGAATAATTTAATTAATTAAATTGCTATAAATAATAGTAGCGATTAAAAACTATAACCAACAACTAAATCATCAAGAGGGGTCAAGTAATTATCACAACAAAGGAAAAATTAAATACTTGATTATTAGTAATAATTATTTTATCAACTGTTAGGTATTAATTATGATTTAGATAATTAATTGAAAATGTAAAGTAGGATTTAAATGATTATATCACATAATTAATTAATTAATTATCGCATTAGATTTATTGAGAATTTAATATTTAATATTTTTGAATTGTTACATGATATGTTGTGAAAATTTTAATAATGATATATATATTAGGCATTTAGTTGCATGCATTTCTACTCAAATAAAATTATACTTATGTATAATTTTATATTCTCGTTCAGATTAGGACCATTGGTCGCAGTTGCGAGTTCGAAATATCCAGGTCGGTATAATTATTTGAAATGTTGTATTTTCCCAAATTGATATAATTATATAAAATGTTGTATTTCCCCAAACTTGTATAACTATATGAAATGTTGTATTTTCCCAAACCGGTAGCCTTGTCGACACTAATCTTAGAATGAGCTGGGAGACAATTTCTAATCTCAGAATGAACTGGGAGACCATGACTAATCTCAAAATGAATTGGGAGACCACCTAATCTCAGAATGAGCTGGGAGACAATTTCTAATCTCAAAATAAATTGGGAGACCGTGACTAATCTCAAAATAAATTGGGAGACAACCTAATCTCAGAATGAGCAAAGTAGGATTTAAATGGTTATATCACTTGAATAATTTAATATTTAATATTGTTGAATTTTAATAGTGATATATATATTACTTTTTAGTTGCATGCATTTCTACTCGAATAAAATTATACTTATGTATAATTTTATGTTCTCGTTCAGATTAGGATCGTTAGTCACAGCTGCAAGTTTGCTTACAAACTATTCAGGTCCATATAATTATTTGAAATATTGTACTTTCCCTTCTTGGTAGCCCTAGTCGGCATGAGCCTAGATTCGACCACCATGCACCGAGTGCAACCGAGGTCAAGGAATTGACTCAATCCGACACAGGACCGCAACCTTAAAATTACTATGTGGGAGTCTTGGTCAACTTGAGTATCTAACCACCATGCACCTGAATGCAACTAGGGTCGACTCAATTTGGCACAAGGCAGCCCCCCTTAAAGATTGAACACCTGCCCCTATGCTGAAAGGGGTGATAAGGCGCAATGGTGCAAGACGGCTCATTATATACTTGTGATATCGAGAGGGTGAGTCAATGGCAAATATTGGTAACTACAGGCTGTGGGCCACATAATGTGTGTGCCCATGCATGGGATGGTAGCTGGATGGGGTGGCCACCCCTCCCAGCATATAACGAGCTCGGCATAGGCTCTTAACAACTACAAGACTCAAAACAATAATAGGGATTTTATTGACTTGTTTCATTTGATTATGTGGCTTAGTGGTTTTATCACTAACGCGAAGTTGCCTCCGCAAGGGAGCAACTTTGGACTGAAGAATAGAAGTGTGGTTGGTGGTTCTTTTGCGAACCTGGGTATGATGAATTGATAATAAATTGAACTTCCTTTTTACCATCTTGTATTATAATTGTGGCTATGAGAAACGGTCCAAGACTGTGGGACGGTTATTTTATATATTGTCATATGCTATTAGAACATATTTTATTTTTATGATTTATAAATTCTAGACTCTTATTTGCAGTATTATAATTCATGTTCTGGAATGTTATGTTTACAACAAATTATATTTTTAAGTAACACCCGGTCTGGTTTAGGCAGGTTATTAGACTTGGCAATAGATCAAAGCTCAACATCAATACCTGGAGGACTATTGCAACCTTTACAAATACTAACTTGGAAAAGGGAGTGTGTCACATGTGATTTTATTACAAACTCCTAGGGATTCAAAAGAAGCATAACTCCATATGGGTGGTTGTGGACCAACTAACTAAGTTAGCTCACTTTATCCTCACGAAATTAATGAGAACTACAAAATACCTGGTAGGATTGTATGTCAACAATATTGTCAAGTTGCATGGGATTCCAAAGGAGATAATCTCTGACCGAGATCCCCTACTTACCTCACATTTCTGGGAAGCTTTCCAAAACGCCATGGGGACCCAAATCAAGTTGAGTACTGCATATCATCCCCAAACTAATGGTCAGAGTGTGAGGACTATTTAAACCTTGGAAGATTTGTTGCGAGCTTGCATTCTTGACCGGGAGGTGACTGGGAGAAACACTTAGCCTTGGCTGAATTTACCTACAATAACTCTTACAATGCCAGTATAGGGATGGCACCATTTGAAGCCTTATATGGTAGGCCCTATAGGTCTCCATGGTGCTAGCTAGAGTCTACCAAGGCAATTATAGTCAGGCCAGAGATGGTCAGGGAAGCAACTGAAAAGGTAAAACTCATTCAACAAAGGCTTAAAGCAGCTCAGGATCGACAAAAGAGTTATGCCGATACGCGAAGGAGGGACCTAGATTTAGAACATCCAGGAAGTTGAAGCCAAGATTCATAGGACTGTTCCCAATCCTGGATTGAGTTGGAAATTGTGGATATCGACTAGCATTCCACCAAGCCTAGCTGGTGTACACAATGTTTTTCATGTGTCAATGCTAAAGAAGTATGTACAGGATGAGGATCATACCATCACAAATTTTGAAGACTTAGAACTACAATCAAATTTAACCTACAAGGAAAAGCCGATTTGCATCCTAGCAAGAGAAATAAAGACACTCAGGAACAAGGAAATTCCTTTGGTAAAAGTATTGTGGAAAAATCAGGGGCCAGAGAAAGCTACAAGGGAGACTAAACAAGAAATGGCAGAGAAATGCCCTAGGCTATTTGTGGCATAACATTCTTATTATTGTAATAGCATGAACTGATACTGAAGGAATAAAATTAATCATGATTGTCCTGTTGCCGTTATAATATTTCGGGCACAAAATATTTCTAAGTTGGGGAGATTGTAAAGATTATGAAAATAATAATAACAATAATATGTTTTTTGCGGTCCAGGAAGGACCGAACGTGATCTGGGAAGGACTTAACGTTTGAGAATTATTATTATTCTCTACCCGGTTAATATATTTTATTATTTACCTGGTCAAATAAAATACGAGTGTAGGGGTGATTTCACATACCCTAGCCATATTCCTTGCCTTAGCCACTTAGTTCTCCTCTTCCCTACCGGTGCTTCTTCCTTACTTGGGTATCCTTCTTACCTCCCTCTTCTTAATTTTCTTGCACATATATTCTTTTAATTGATAATAAGCTTGATAAACATGAGAAATTAAGTCTGAAATCAACAATAAAAAATTAAAACTAAACTAGAAATTGAATTTTGCCGTGGCCGACGAGTCTGAATTTTGGCATGATGGTCGACTGTAAACAAAGATTTCAAGGCATCCCCTCACACCCCTGATGACCTCTCTCGTTGTTGGGTCGAAGGGATGGCTCGCCTAGACCCTTTCTGGCAATGGGTGGCGGAATTACACTTGGTTATGGGCGGAGTTGTAGTGGGCGATGTTGTGGGAGATTCCAAACATCTATACCAGTTCTCCGGCCAAGGCTCACGCCGTGCATGCTCACAGCACTTGGCCTTGACATTGGGTTGTTGTGAGGGGAGGAGGAGAGTATAAAGACCGTGAAAAAAAAAAAATTTGGTCGGGAACACTGCCCGGGAAGGACTGAACGCTGTCTGGGAAGGGCCAAACGTGTTATATTCTTTACCCGGTTAATTATTTACCAATTTTATTATTTACCCAGTTAAATGAAATACTGGTCTATGGGTGTTTTCACATACCGTAGCCATCATTTTCATTTTTATAAATTTTGAAAAAGGACATCATTTTTCATATACGGGTGTAGGGGTGTCTTCTTCACCTTAGCCGTCTAGTTCTCTTCTTCCTTGCCAGTGTTTTTCCTTGCTTGGGTATCCTTCCTATCTCCCTCTTCTTCTTTTCTTGCATTCATATGTTTTTTTATTTGATAATAAGCTTGATAAACATGAGAATTAAAGTTGTAAATCAACAAGAAAAGAACTAAACTAAACTGAAATTGGAATCCCGTCCATGGCTGACTAGCCTAAAACTTTGGCATGATGGGCAACCGTAAGAACAATTGCAAGGAAGTCCCTCACACCCCAACGACCTCTCTTGCTGCTGGGTCGAAGGGAGGGCTCGCCACGTTGCTGGTTTTCCGGTGGGTGGCAGAATTGGCAAGATATCCGACCACCATGCATTGATTACAACCGGGGTCAACTCAATTCGACATAGGGCAGCACCCTTTGAAAGATTAAATACCTACCCCCATACCGAAAGGGGTGATAGGGTGCAGTGGTGCAAGACGGCTTATTATGCACTTGTGATACCGAGAGGGTGAGTCAATGGCAAATATCGGTAACTATAGGCCGTGGGCCATGTAGCCTGTATACGCATGCATGGGATTGTAGCTGGATGGGGTGGCCACCCCTCCCAGCATAATTGCCAGCTCAACATAGGCTCATAACTACTAAAAGTCTCGAAAAATAATAATAGGGATTATATTGACTTGTTTCATTTAATTATGCAGCTTAGCGGTTTTATCACTAACGTGGTTTTGTAACCGCAGGTGAGCAGGTTCAAACTAAGGATTAAGAATGTGGTTGGTGGTTCTTTTATTAAGTATGAATTACCCGGTTAATTGAAAAGTAATTTTTAACCGGATAATTCTAGTTGAATCGGTCGAGTCAACTACACTATTTAAACAATTAACCATTTAAGTTAACCACACCATGTACCCATTTAGCAGGTTAAGTGAATGGTTAAGTGAACCATGTCAATTACCCAATTCCACGTACCCTAGCCGTCATTTTATTTCATTATAAAAGGAGAAGGGGAGGGCGTCATTTGCATTTTTCCTCCTCGGACAAACACCGGATTTCCTCTTTCGCTCGGGTAATTCTTCTTCCTTTCCTCTTCTTAGTTGCATAAATCATAAACATGATAAACATAAGAATTAAATGAAAAATCAACAAGGGAAGAAGAAAACCAGGAGGACGTCCTGCTGTTTTCCAGCAGCAGCCACACCATGTTTCCTTCCATGGTGCGGGGTTGATGTGATGGAGGTGGGAATTGCTCCCGACGGCGATGCTTGCCGGATGGAGTCACCTTGGAGGGCCAAAACAGACCGTCGAGGTGGCACGCAGGTCTGAAATCCGAGGGGAGAACAGGTCAGTGTTGGTGTGGTGGTGCAGCCATGCCGGTCGGGGACGCCGCCGTGGTGGTGCTAGAGGGTCGTCGTCATGGTGGTGCAAGGGGAGACGCCATGGTTCTGGTCGGGTGCTGTTTATGTGACGACTAGGGTAGTCGCCATGGGTCATGGGCTGATTATGTGACCGACATGGAGTCACCATGGTCAGGTCGGGGTTGCTGATTGGGTGGCCGGAATGGGGTCGCCAAGGACTGGTTGAGGGTTGCCATGTGGTGGCCAAGTTGGAGATGCCATAGCAGCAAATGGAGGCCGCCACGTTACTGGTTGGTCGCCATGCATGGGGAAAATACCGGTTGTCACTAGTTGACTACAATAAAGCTGGGAGCTTTGGGGTCATTAAATGAATTGTTAAAGTAGAATGACAACCAGGTAAATATGGGAGAACTCGATGCGGTCGAGTTAGAATATAAGGTAAATACAAAAGAATTAAGTATGGGACATGTTAATAATTAAATTATCAACTAGTTAATGGGGATTTGGATGGGGATAATTAATAATTAATTATCATCAGAATTGCTGAAAATTTAATAAGTAATGAAGACTAACATGAACTAATTACATCATTTAAAAATTGATAGTATATTAGTCATGTAGTTGCATGTAGGTTCATGCAAATAAAATTATACTAATGTATAATTTTATGCCCTCATTCAGATTAGGGTTAGCGGATCACAGTCAGACGAAATCACAAGTCAGGTACGTATAATAAGGTAGAACATCGTACTTTCCTTGTTGGTAGCCTAGGTCAGCCTGAGCCCAGATTCGACCACCATGCACCGAGTGCAACCGGGGTCAAAGAATTGACTCAGTCCGACACGGGGTCGTATTATGTGCGTAAATTGTGTAATGCATCGACATTGTTTTGGAGTAGTGATAGCCGCCCCATAAAAAGGCTACGACCGGGGTGAGCGAGGCACAACAATTCCTCCATCGCACTAGGAGTGCAGTGATAGCCTCCCCATAAAATGGCTACGGCCGGGGTGTGTGAGGCACTGGCACTAGAATTAGTAGTGAGAGCTTCCCCACAAACGGGGCGTAGCAATCACCTAAGTGCAGTGATAGCCTCCCATAAGGCTACGGCCGGGGTGTGTAAGGCACTGGCACTAGAGTGGCAGTGAGAGCTCCCCACAAACGGCGTAGCATCACTGAGTGCAGTGATAGCTCCCCATAGACTAGGCACTGGCACTGGAGTGCAGTGATAGCCTCCCCATAAAAAGGCTACGGCTGGGTGTGTGAGGCACTGGCACTAGAATTAGTAGTGATAGCTTCCCCACAAACGGGGCGTAGCAATCACCTGAGTGCAGCAATAGCTTCCCCACAAAAAGGCTACGGCTGGGGTGTGCGAGGCAACTGGCACTGGATATGGTAGTGGTAGCCTCCCCACAAAAGGGCTACGGCTGGGGTGTGCAGATCACAGGGGATACTTCCTCCCCATTGTTTTGGAGTATAGCGGAATCGCTCCACCGCATATTAAAATGAACATAGGGAAATAGTGGAATGTACTTGACTTGTTTTATTTATTATACTACTTAGTGTTGTAATCACTAATGTAGAATTGCCTCCGCAGGTGTGCAGATACAAAATTAAGTGATTGACAACCAAAGGATGGAGCAAAATAAATATGGGGACTCCCTTTTTATTTATTTGAGAAATAAGTGTGGTTACTGAGAAATGGTCCAAGACTGTGAGATCTTTATATGTGTGTTTGTTAGAAATGCTAGACATATTTGCTAAATTGTGAGTAACACCTAGCCAGCTAGGCCCACAATGTTGTGAAAAATGGCTGGTCGTTACAAGGGTGTTCACAAATCGACATAGGCTAACTAATTATGATGTTCTTTCAAGTTTCCAACTCCTCGTTTCCATTGAACATCATAACTTGTAGCCATTGGTGTGGGGCCAAATGTGATGACCATTTAATTTCAAAGTTTAATTTATTCATCTTTTTCTGCATTAAAACACCAAAATTAAGCATATCTAATAAAATATTAATTAACACGAAAAAATAAAGTAAAATATCACTTAATTAATAATGTTTATACACGAGAAGTACAAAATCATATTAAAAACATAGGTAAATATTGTATATTTTAAACACTTAACAATGAGCCAAATGAGGTAGAGCATGGGGATTCTTTTGAGACCATCCGAGAGATGGCAGTGGCGATGGCACAGATGCAGGGGACAAAACCCTGCTTGTCCCTTCTGAGCTGGAGAGAGTTCGACATCCATCATCACCACAGTTTGAGACACCACAAGCTGGATAGTCTGAGAATCCGAAAAAGCAGTCTGCAAAGCAGTTTCTGGTTCCAGTGCAGTTAAGTCAGGTGGGACTCTTGCTGATGCCACCAGCAACAAGGCAGTATACCATTCCATTTCTGGGGTGCCAGGTGGCATGGTGATACACCCGCAGGGTCTGACAGTGACAGGGTCTCCTACTCTGAGACAGGGGAGAAGTAATGACACCCAACACTATGAACGTGGTGAGTGCTCCAGATGTCATGAGAGCGCATCCCATCCTACTTTGAAATGAGAAGTGGACTGCTTTCTGAAAATAGAGCCAGTCTTTTCACTAGAGGTACTAACCTAGATGCTGCACGGGTATGGTTTGATGATACTGAGGTTGTGCTAGAGCACTTGTGTACCTCTAGATTTGTGGGTTCGAGTCACTGGTGGAGCAATCAGAGGACAGGGACGGATTTGGTAGATGTTTGTTCTTCCTTCATCACTAGGGAGCTGTTGTACCAAGGAGATAGCATGGAAGGAGTTCCACGAGGACTTCTACCACCACTTATTCTCTGCGACTGTGATAGAGGAGAAGAAAATAGAGTTTGTGACTCTAGACTGTAGTGACATAACAGTGGTAGAGTATCATGCCAAATTCTTGGCAATGGAAAGGTTCACATCAGGCACCTTCCAAACCTAGAGAGAATTGACGTTCGTGAGAGGACTCCACTTGAACGTGCAGTCGGCCATGTCAATGTTTTACAATGCCACTCTTGAGGAGGCTGTTGTGAGAGCACTTGACGGTGAGGCCGCCCACCTTTTCCACCACATGAGGAGATCTCAGGGCCAGCCTACCTAAACACAGTCTAGGCGAAGGTTAAGACCGGCAGGGAGCTTCGTAGAGGTGTTGGACTGATGACATCATAGTCGTGCATGCAATGTCGGCTCAGCCAGTGCACAGCTGCCTAGACAGCAACAATCCCATAGGGGTCAGCAGTAGGGTGGACAGGATTACCTAGCCTCCCCTTCTGTGCTGGAGGAGGCACCCAGGCCAGTGTAGGAGTGGTACTGGCACATGTTTAACTTGTGGAGAGTTGAGCCACCGAGCAGTTGAGTATCTGCGCCGAGCTCAACAGCAGTGATACCAACAATAGTAGTATTAGGCTAGATCCTGTAGTAGTATCAGCAGAGGTGTAACGACCCACCCGTTCTGAGCCACAAGCCAAGTGTTAGTATATGAAACTAAGTGTCTCATAAATTAATTTTATATTAATTTTTAAGGTTTTAAATAAACCAATGACATAAAATTTAATAGAACAAATGCTCAAAATAATCTAAGCCCCATGAACTAAACCAAAATCCCACTATCATGCAATTAATCTAAGAGTATAATAAAAAATAAGAAAAAAAATTCAAAAGTCAAATAAAAGAGTCCTCCAGCTGTTCCGACTCTACCCATCCTTCCTTGCTCACACCTACGGAGGCAATTCCGCATTAGTGATAAAAACACTAAGTCATATAATTACAAGAAACAAGTTAATATATTTCACATCATCTGAATTTGAGTCTTTTACTAATTATGAGCCTTTGTCGAGCTCTTATTATGCTGGGAGGGGTAGCTGTCCCATCCAGATACAATTTCATGTATGCGCACACACGCTACATGGCTCTCGGTCTGTAGTTACAGATATTTGCCATTGACACACCCTCTCAGTATCACAAGAGCATAATGAGTCGTCTTATGCCACTGCGCCCTGTCACCCCTTTTGGCATGGGGGCAATTATTTAATCTTTAAAGAACTTTAAGGGTGCTGCCCCATGTCAGACTGAGTCAATGCTTTGACCCGGTTATGCTCGGCGCATAGAATTCAAGAAGTCACTACATTAAATTTTATAGAAAAGAATGTAATCACACATGACTATATTAAACACCAACCATTAGTGTGATAACGAAAAGTCAAAAACTAATTATTAAGTTACTACGAATGGGTGTCAATTCGCACCCATAACTCCCAATCCCAGAAATTCAATAAATAAAATTTATTTAAAATCATCCATAAATATCATCGTACCGATACATTAAAGGTCATAATTGATAATTTGTAGTATTGATTCCTAAGAATTAATTTAATTAAATAATATTTAAGATTTGTTCTAAGATTTATAAAACCCATAACAAACTCACTTGGTTTTTTCAGGGTTTTAGATTCTCCCCAACTTGGGAATTTTCGTCCTCGAAAATATAATATGGTAAAGAGAAAATTACTTATTTATTTAACTTCATCCTTATCTTATCTTAGGCATTCTTTCCATTATGCATTTGTACACTTATATCTAGCTCTATAGAAGTTTAAATATCTTCACATTTTCTGATAAAAGTTCATTTGAGAAAAATCACAATTTATAATTTTCTTTCCACTTCTACTTTGTGATGGTTGATCACATGACTCATTTTGATCCACTTCTTCACTACTTCATCCTAAAGCCAAATTGTTCAATAACACTTCAAAAGTTGTTTATCTATTGCATTTGTGTAGTCATTTGAAATAACTTGACACATATCTATATTCTTTATTGATGTAGTTACTTTCCATAAACCCATATCTTGATACATAGCATACTATAATTTATTGGTGTATTTTTTTCAATTTAAGCATTGCCACTCATATGCAAAGCTAAAGTGGGGTGCATTGTCCCATGACACTATCATCTAGTTCGTACAAGTGTCCTATATCACCCATACCTAGATAACACCTTCGATTGTAAAGGCGCCCTATATATGCTCATTGGTTGAGTGTCATGTGTACCTAGCATGACTCATAGGTGACACACCGTCCCATACCGGTGTTATGCTTTAACACACTTCTAGAATGTCCTCTAACTCAATAGAAGCTTGTAAATATGCTAAAGATATGTCTTCTATAAATCAATTGCCTACACGATGCCTCGGGGTCTCATATTCTTTTTAAAGGTTCCCTTTTAATTTGCCCTTCGACTTACAATTTATTTCGGAAGTAGAAGTCATCACCTCAATCCCCACTAAAAATTTTTTTAATTTTCAACTCTTCAAAACATCCCCTCACTGTTAAAAGTATCGTGGTTACTACATCTCTTTCTTCTTACCTTCATTTATTTATTTGTTTATTTATTTTGCAATAAAAAGGTACATAGTTATGCATAACGAATGATATAAAGTATCCTATCAACTTCTTTCACATTATTTTCAAATTATTTAACAATTATCTAAATTTTCGTATCGTCTACTGATCATTCATCTTTCATGTCTTTGACTTATACGGCATAGAGCTTCGCATTCCCCTGGTCTACAGGTTGTGCAGTTGTTGGGTGGCTAATACAAGAGGGCTGCTCCTGTTATTGCTTCAGAGGCTGATGACACTCCATCTGCAAGTGTCCGATCCTCCTGCAGTTGTAGGACCTACAGGAGCTCCCAACATCTACCTGAATGCATCTTGTTGAAGTTAGAGCACCGTCTTAGCTGGGTATCGTTATACTTCCTTTTAAGGTTCCTCTCTATCTTACCCTGGCAACTCTCTTGTTAGTGTTTTGTTGACTTATTTCGGTTACTAAGAGGGTTGTCATTCTTGTGTACCAAAGTAACCTTCCCCTACTTCTAGGCATGGTCATACTCGAACACTAACTTCTGAGTAGTGGTCAAGTTAATCACCTCTATTATCGTACTCCTTGGTGCTGTAGCAATCTTACTCATTGATTCTAGCTGCAATCCCTAAAAGCATTTATCTACTCTTGCCATTTTGGTTGCCAAAATCCCATGTGCAAAATGCTCCAACTGTAAAAACTTTTTGGCATACTCTCGAATTAGCAGTGTATAATGTGTTTCATGTATCTCTACAGAATAGGTATGTGCCCGATCAATCCCATTAGATCTCGTATGAGGAGTTGGAGCTTCATCTTGGCCAGTCGCATGAGGAGGCTGTGCGGATCTTGAATCATTGTTCGAAGACCCTTCGTCAGAAGGAGGAGCCCTGGTCAAGGTGTTGTGGTCCAGGCGTGGCATTGAGGAGATGACTTGGGAGCATGAGGAGGAGTTGAGGCAATATTTACCTAGCTTGTGCACTCCGGATGTTGCGTTAGGTAGCCTCTGTTCTCTTCCTTTGCCTTTTTGTGGCTTGCGACTCTTGTTGTTGTTGTTGTTGCTATTATGCGTGTCCTTCAGGTGGTTCCTTACGGTAAATTTTGAGGAGCGGATTTTCTTAAGGAGGGAGGATGTCAAACCTGACCTATCGGTTTGGTGTTTTTGTGACTTGTTCAGCTTTGGTTTGATTCGGTTAGCGTTCAGCCAGTTCGGTTCGATCGGATTGGCGCTAAGTGGATCCCTGTGTTGTTGTCAACTTCGCATTGGGTGCATCAAATTTTGAGTGTTATCCGAATGGCCCCATTGTCAAGTCGTAGCCTTATTGTTGTTCTAGGGATTTAAAAAAACCCTACCGCCCTCTCTTTTCTTCCTCGTCTTCTTCCCCTCTTCTCTTTTTCTCTGCATGGCCGCCACCCTCTCCTCTATCTTTCCCTCTCTTTTCCCCTTGTTTCTTCATCTCTTTCTCCTCCTTCCCCTCTTCTTCTCCCTTCTCTATCTCCAGGTTTGCTTTGCTCCCTTTTCTTTGGTTACTTTTCATATTTTTCATTGTTTCCATATAGATCTTGATAGAATCATGTAGATCATATCATTTTGATTATTTTCATATATTATTCAATATGTTTTTCATGTTAGATCATTGTAAAAATTTGATTTTCATATTAAGTTTGCACCTTTGTTGTTGTTTGGATTACGTATTGTGTGTTTGATGATTATACGCAATAAAATACTTCTTAAATTACCCAAACAAGGTTAAAACAATAAAAAATGCAAAATTTATAAAACTTGGTTTACGTCTAAGTTGTCTGGATTGGGTACCAAATGTTAATTAATTAAATGTGCAATGCAATAATAATATTCGTGCATGTTTAGTTTTAAAACAAACCAACTGTGTGACCATAATATTTGCAAGCGCTAATTGAATCTGTGTGATTCGACATCTTTTAAGCTCCAGATCTCAATTTGCTTTGTCGATTTAACCGTTGGCTGCTAACTAATTAACCAACAAGATCAGGTTATTTTAATAAATATTCAGTTATTGCGTGACTATTTAGTATATTTAGATATCTCAAGTTTATGTGTCCAGATCACCGGACACTCACTTTTGATATCTCAACTACTTGGTTTGAAGCCTAGATAATGTTCCTAATATACTGACGCCACACTAATAATTTCAACATGTGGTTTATTACCTATTTATTTTATTGCACGGTATTAGATTACACGTGCAATCTATAACTGTGCGTTTATTTAATTTCCTATCGCATGCCATGCATTTTTTGCTGCATGTAGGATTGTTTAAACATTCCTCATATAGGAGCGTGTAGTTGTCTACATCACTAGGCCGCTCAAGGTTTGGCTTGCTGCAGTAGGCTGAGGAGCACTCTCAAGTCTATTAGGGCTCTCTTCTGCTTAACCTTTTACTTGACTCACGTGATTTGATTTATATTGTAGAACGAAGGTAGTGGCATTTTATTAAATTCCATTACCTATGGGTTATTTAACTGATCTTTTAATAAAACTTCAAGGGTGAGATCCTTTGATGAATTTTTAAAAGATTATAAGATTAAGTTGAAGTCACACATTAGCATTATATAACATGCCCATGCCCAGACATGATATACATATTATATTTTTTTCAGATATTTACTTGCACGCAAGATGGATGGGATGCATGTCATCACCGAGGGACCCGGACGGTACCCACCTGTGGTGCTCGGTGATGGTCTTTTATATATATATAGCATTATATACTTATCCACCATATACTATGTCTGAAGTCTTTGATAGAATGACATCTATCTTTTTCTTGAATTTGTATTTACCAAAATCCGACTTCAAATCAAATTAAGAAATTACTTTTAAATTAAAATTTAAGGCACTCAAATTACTAGTCTACATGTAGTGTAGATTTCAGCAGCTTTTGACTTGTTGCCTCCCTCAAGTATATTTGAACCACGTAGGCCCTATATGACCATTTTACCTGAATATTAGCGTGTGCTATTTTCTTGTTCATGTGTATGGATTATTAGCAAATATGATTAGGCCCTTTTGGCTACTATCTTATGATAAGTATGTGGTGGAGGGGTTTTTGTGTTATTTCAGTTTCTCATGGATAACTATTTTATCCATTTTTCAATATTGATTTTTCCCTGTTAGTAATTTGGGATTCAATGACACTCGTTGCTGACGTGTTTTCCTATATTATATGGTGAACAAGCTTAGTGTGTTGGCTAGCATAGTTGTGTAGATCACAAGAACCCTAGTGGGTGTCCGTTTTGGTGTTTTGGGTTTTTGGTTGTTTGTATGTGTGTCCCTTGGGGGACTTTGTTTACTGTGGGATATGCATCTGACATATTTGTGTTGGTCTCAAGAGACTATGGATTGTGTGTTGAGATGATCTGGCCATGTGGCCTTGAGACTTGTGTTGACTTATGTCGGCTTGAGCCTCATAATATGATATGATAATATGATTATTTATTACTTATACCTGGGAGTCATGAAACTGATGGTAAATAATTATTTCGGTATGTGAAACCGTGTTACTTGTCTAGGGACACAGAGTAAAGAAAAAACATGTGTTGGCGGAGCTTTTGTGATATTATTGTAATTGCAGGAGGTGCCATATTATGACCAGGCAAGTCCACAACCTAATGAATGTATAATTAGGGCTAAATGTAATGTTAATGATCTTAAAATGTAGTGTAACGCCTGGGAAGTGACTTTGTGAATGTTGAATGATATTATAAAATGTTTTTGTGATTGCTTTGTAATTGAATGATAATTATACAAGTTGTGTAAATTTTCATTATCCTATTTACAAGGGAGATTTTGCCGAATTTTCTTTAAAAACTTTGTATAGACCCGGCCCAATGAGCAAACTAATGGGCTAAGTAATTTCTTCAAAAGTGGTTAGCCAAACTATCAGAGCCAATTATCCCACAGAACCATACAAATATATCCTTACCTTGTTGAAAGTATAAGAGTCTATTGTCCCTAGGGTGAAGGGTTTTATTATAATTGTTGATCATTCTTTTATAAGGCTAATTTTCAATATTTTACATGTCCATTAGTTGGTTGATGGGTCAGTCCACCATGTCCATCTATTGGCCGATGGGTTAGTCCGCTATATCCGTAATTTGCTGGCGAGTCTAATCCGCCATGACCAATTCATTGTATTATGGCTGTCGGGTCTATTCTGACATGTCAATTATTGGAATTTGAAGGGCATAGCCTGTGTCAAACTGAGTCAATTCTTGACCCTGATTGCACTCAGTGCATGGTGGTCGAATCTAGCTCATGCTCACAACCTAAAGGCTTCCCTTTTGGGTATCAAATGTGCTCACAACCTATCCAGAGGATGTTTCATGTAAAAATAGAACTCTCCTTTATATAGAATAATATGTGTGGAAATGAAGAAGTCATTATATTAAATTTTATTAATATGTGTGGAATTTTCGAAGTCATTACATTAAATTTTATGAAAAAGAACGTAATTACTCATTACTATATTATTTGTATGATAATGTGAAGTAAAAACTTACTATTAAGTGAATACAAATAGTTTATAAATGATATTGATTTTAATAATTTGTTTAATTAACCATTATTTATGGTTCGTTTTAAGATTTATAAAACCCTAAATAAAATAACTTAATTATTTTTTTGGGCACTTCTATTGAGCTTGGGGACATTCTGAAAGTGTGTTGTGTTTTAGGTTATGGCATAAGCACCGGTATGGGATGGTGTAACACTTACATGTCTTGCTAGGTGCATGTGACACTTAACCAATGAGTGTATATAGGACGCCTTTACCATCTATGGTTTTATCTAGGTAGTATGGGTAGTATGAGAAACTTGTGTGATCTAGATGATAGTGTCATGGGATAGTGTGCCCTATTTTAGCTTTACATATAACTGACAACTTTTAAATCGAGAAAAACATGTTTTGATGAATTGTATTCTTCTATATAGCAAGATATGTGTTGATGGGAAGTATGGAGACCAATGAACCATAGAGACATATACAATCGTTTCAAATGACTACTCAAATGTAATTGAGGATCAACTTTTGAAGTGTCCTCAAATAATTTGGCTGTGGTTCATAGAAGTAGTGAAAAATTGGATAAAAATGATTTAGTGATCAACCATCACAAAGTAGAAGTGAAAGAAAATTATAAATTGTGATTTTGCTAAAATGACCTTATTTAAAAAAACTTTAAAGATATATAAACTAATTTCTATAGAGAAAGTTACAAGTATACTAGGTCATAATGGAAGAAATCCCTATGATAGTTTAAGCAAGAAGATAGATGACCGAGTAATTTTTTCCTTATGGCCCTAATATATTTTTGAGGACGAAAATTCCTAAGTTTGGGAGATTGTAAAACCTCAAAAAAAAAAACTAAGTTATTTTATTTAGGCTTTTTAAAATCTTGAAATGAGTCTTAAATATTATTTAATCAAATTATTTCTTGGGAATCAATATCAGAAATTATCAATTATTACCTTTAACGTATCATCCTAGTGGTATTTAATGATTGTTTCCAATAAGTTTTATTTATTGTATTTTATTTTATTAATTTTATTTTTTCCTTTCACTCGACTAAAGTTTAACCAAAAGTCAAATCGGTTGGCCATGGGTTGGTAACGGCTAGGAACTCTTGCGTAAGCTAACATCGTGTATGTAAGGGTGGAGTTTTCATTGAGAGTTGAAGATATGGAGAAAACTTGGTGTATCCCCAAGTGGTTAAACGTGGTAGATTTTTGGGATTGGGAGTTGTGAGTGTGATTTGAATTTCAAAAGTCTTTTATCTTTCATATAGTAGGCTTTTCTTTTCATTGAATTTCTGTCACCCATTTGCATTTAAAAATTCAATAGTGAGTTTTTAACTTTTCATTATCACACTAATAGTTGGTGTTTTGTATATTTATGTATGATTATGTTTTTTTATAGAAGTCTAATATGGCAACTTATTGAATTCCACATATATTCTTCTATATAAAAGAGAATTCTGTTAATGTTAAATACAATATCTTCCTGAGAGTTTTTTAACACATTTGGCTTACAAAGGGAAAGTTTTGGAGAAGTTAATCTAGTGCCTTGATGGAAAATATTTTCTTAGGGTTGATTCTGGTAAAGCGTATATTTTAGAACACTTTCTCCCTCTAGTATTGTCTCTTATTTTTTTGCGAGTCTCTACATCTTCTCTCGCATATAGGTACACTTCTCCTCTTCCTCTCGTTTCCTAAGTGCATACATATGTAGTGTTTTTGTAAAGACCGTGAAAAAGAAATAAAAAATGGGCGCGGACGCTATCTGGGAAGGACCAAATATGGTTTGGCAAGGATCGAACATGTCATATTCTTTACCCAGTTAATTATTTACCAATTTTATTATTTTCCCGGTTAATTGAAATATGGGTCTAGGGGTGTTTTCACATACCCTAGCCGTAATTTTCATTTTTATAAATTTTAAAGAGGATGTCACTTTTCACATAAGAGTGTAAGGGGGCGACTTCCTCACCTTAGCCGCCTAGTTATCCTCTTCCTTACCGGGGCTTCTTCCTTGCTTAGGTATTCTTCCTATCTCCCTCTTCTTAATTTTCTTACATGCATATTTTAATTTGATAATAAGCTTGATAATCATGGGAATTAAAGTTGTAAATCAACAAGAAAAGAACTAAATTGAACTGAAATTGGAATCCCATCCATGACAAGTAGCCTGAAACTTTGGCAAGATGGGCGACCGTAAGAACAATTGCAAGGCAGTCCCTCACACCCCGGCAACCTCTCTTGCTACTAGGTCAAAGGGAGGGTTCAACACGTCCCTGGTTTTTCGGTGGGTGGCGGAATTGCAGTGGTGAATGGGTGGAGTTGCAAGGGTGATGGAAGTGGTGACGTTTTGCTGTAGTAGGTGCTATAATGGATGTTTAGACGGGTAGACACCGGTTGTGCTTCGTTGACAGCATCATGGGTTCCTTCACTACAGTTCAGGCCGCCGGAATAGTCCACAACAGACGAACATCTGAATTGGAGCAAGGTGCAAGAAAGGAGGGATATTGAGGCTAGGAGAAGAGGAATATGCCTAGTTTGGTGCAGGACAGCATCTTGGATCGCTGCTGTAAATCACGCACATGATGCCTCCTCGCTTGCTGAATTTATCTTGTTGTTGATGCTTTGTTGGGATATTTAGATGGTGGTTCAGTTGGGTGCCAAGATAAAGGTTGGAAGAGAAGGACGAACCTATTTTTGGAGAAGAGAAGAACGGCGATGGGAAGAAGAAGAAGAAGAAGGGTGGCAGTTTTTTAAATATAGGTTGACTCGATACCAACTCGAGTTAAAAAAAATACTGACTCGTAATAAATCTTAAAAAATAATCTTATTAATGGGTTATGGTTAAAGTGGCTAAACTAATTAATTATTAGACGAAATCGACATGGACATAAGTAATAAAAAATATGGTAATGATAAACGGTCGATAATTAATCAGGATACTATAAGTGATTAATTTTAAATTGGATGTTTATAAGGGATTAATAAAATAAAGATTTTATATTTACCATATTAAATTTAATATTAGGTAAATAAAGTGATTATTTTAATAACGAGTGAGTAATGCAGAAAAAGGGTTATTAAAATATAATTGGGTAAAAATCACAAGTGTCGAACCTAAATAGCATAATGAAAATAAATGAAGTTTGAAACTTTATTGACTTAAATAATTTAAAATAATTGTATTAGTAATATCTTTGAATTAGAATATTGTAAATTAATTTAATTATTTTAATCGAACAACTTAAATAATTAAATTACTATAAATAATAGTAGCGATTAAAAATTATAACTGTAAACTAAATCATCAAGATCGGGGTTAAGTAATTATCACTGCAAAGGAAAATCAAATACTTGTGTATTAGTAATAATTATTTTATGAATTGTTAGGTATTATTTATGATTTAGATAATTAATTTAAAATGGAAAGTAGAACTTAAATGATTATATCACATGAACAATTAATTATATAAAATGTTGTATTTCCCCAAACTCTTATAACTACGTGAAATGTTATATTTTCTCAAACTAGCATAATTATATAAAATGTTGTATTACCCCAAACTGGTATAATTATTTGAAATGTTGTATTGTCTATATAATTATTTGACATGTCATATTTTTCCAAACTGGTATAATTAAGTGAAATGTTATATTTTTCCAAGCCTTTGTCGGCACTACTTTCAAATTGAGCTGGGAGACGATTTTTAATATCAGAATGAGCTGGGAGACAATTTCTAATCTCAGAATGTACTGGGTGACCATGACAAATCTCAAAATGAATTTGGAAACCACTTAATCTTAGTATGAACTAGGAGACTATGATTAATATCAAAATGAGTAGGGAGACCACCTAATCTCAGAATGAGCTGGGAGACAATTTTTAATGTTAGAATGAACTGGGAGACCATGACTAATCTCAAAATGAACTGGGAGACCACCTAATCACAAAATGAGCTGGGAGACAATTTCTAATCTCAGAATGAACTAGGAGAGTATGACTAATCTGAAAATGAATTGGGAGACCACCTAATCTCAGAATGAGTTGGGAGACAATTTCGAATCTTAGAATGAACTGGGAGACCATGACTAATCTCAAAATGAATTGGGAGACCACATAATCTCAGAATGTGTTGGGAGACAATTTCTAATCTCAGAATGAACAGGGAGACCATGACTAATCTCAAAATGAATTGGGAGACCACCTAATCTCAGAATGAGCTGGGAGACAATTTCTAATTTCAGAATGAGCTAGGAGACGACTTTTACTAATCTCATAATGACCCGAGAGACAAATTACTAATCTCAGAATGACCTGAGAGATAATTACTAAAGCCTTGTGTAATAATAATAATAATAATTAGTGAAATGATAATATTGATTATATTGACTTGTTTCATTTAATTTTACGGCTTAGTAGTTTTATCACTAACGCGGAATTGCCTCCGTAGGTGAGCAGCATTGGACTGAAGAATAGAAGTGTGGTTGGTGGTTCTTTTACCAACCTAGGTATGGTGATTCTATAATACAAAATTGGACTTCCTTATTATTCTCTTGTGTTATAAATGTAGCTATGGGAAACGGTCCAAGACTGTGGGAACTGTTTCTTTATATTTTGGGGAACATGATTTATTGTTATGATTGATATTATATGTTGCAAGACTTATTTGCTGTATTTCAATTCATGTTTTGAAATGTTACATTAACATTACCTATATTTTTAAAGTACACACCCAGTCCCGTTGGGGCCACCATGCTTCTATTACACAATCTATTCGTGTTCACATCATCTCATCATCTCTTAGTACTTAATTACATCCTATCATCTCTCAGATCCTATTCTATCTCATCCAATTAACCTTACTTTTCCTAAGTCTTCTCTATTCTGCTAATTTCCATTGTAGTTATATCTTGTTCCTCAAGTTCTGGCCCTACAACTATCCTAGTAAGCTCTAACTGATCTATTTGGTCGGCGGATGAGCAATACACGGACGGAGGTAGTGCATCTTCAGTTGGTTGTAATGCATCTTGGACGGTGGTTGTGCACCTCGGCGGTGGTCGTGTGACTCGGTCGACGGTCATGCAACTCGGTCAGCAGTTGTGCAACTTGGTCAGCAGTTGTGCACTCGGTATGCGGTTGTGCACTCGGTCGGTAGTTGTGCAATTCTATCGGTAGTTGTGCAACTTGGTCAATGATAGTGCATCTCGGACGGCTGTTGTGCACTCGATTGGTGATTGTGCAACTCCGTCCGCAACAGTGCTACCCAAGTGCTAAAATCTGATCCTGGTCATATGCATCGTAAATCCACTATTTTCTCTGACATGTCTTCCTCCATTTGTATGTCTCCCTAGACGTGGTTGCTAACAACTCTGCTTAAGGTGTCCAATCATGTGTGTCTAATTAGGAGGGGTTTGGATCATGTGCTGACACATATAATGGTAATCTTATGCTGAACTCATCGTAATCTCCTGAAATCTTGAGTGTCTACTTTTATCAGTGCCGACTGGCCTTCAAACGGCAATCACTGATCTAGTGCCTTATCTCTAGTAGAATCTGGTCATATAACTGATCTCGTAGGCAATGGTGGCCCTGATCTCTTCCTCATCATATCGAGACCTCTGTCTGGCAAAGAGAAGCCAAAACTGCTGCCCGTAGGCCATAAACTAGTGGAAGAGGAGGATGCGGTGACGTGCCTATTGAACTATCGATCCACCTCGCTACTTCTGGAATTGGTCAATCTCATGAGCCAACTCACTTGCTAATATCTCTATAATTCAAGCTCGGTACTGTTACCCCATTTCTTTTTTACTCATTCCCATCATGTACACCATGTCCAGTAGAAACAGGATTAATGTGGTGACATGCAAGACATGAGCACCTGGTCAACATCCAATTCAGCCTCAACTGAATGAAAATATGGATACGCTAACTCATTCAAATCTCTTTTTCAATGGACGGAATTGGTGGGTTTTTAAGCCCATCACGAAAATCTTGTCAGATTACTGCTCACATCTGCTAACATCCGAATCTTGTATAAGATGAGACCTTATACCCATTTTACCTCTGCTAGCACTACAATATTCCTTGCTCACATCTAACTGACAAATAGTTTGATATCACGATAAAATCCATAAAAATGACCTGCCAGCTCAACTAAGTCAATTCCACATATTTCTGATCACGCACTGAATACACTGTTATCAAAACAACTTATGAAGAAAAAAATCTACATGTAAGGAAAATAAACAAAAACTTACCTGCTAGCTGGATTTGGAGTAGTCTTTGCACACACATCACCTATAAACGTATCATACATCTTAATTGGCCGAGAGCAGCTCCAATACCAATTTTGTAACACCCCAAATCCAGTTCATGCTTGTGAACCGAACCGGCATGTTACATGCCCCGATTAGGTTGGCTAACCCGAACCTAACTCGTGTGGATCCAATCTCGGCGTCTTAAGATGAAGATACAACTCACAATGCATGGATGAATGCACAAATCCTAACATGGCACTACATGAATGACATGCAAATCAAATTACACACCAAGACAATCCCCATAAAAATTAATAAAAATTTTGAAATATAACAAACAGAGTTTCCCCTAAAAATGAAATTAAGCACCACCCTGTCAAATATACATATGCAAATATATATATAACCATATATCAAACAATTTCATTCATACAAAATACAAAATCTAACATGCTGTAACTCATTTTGAACTTGGGTCTCAACCCACCATGCTTCTATTGTGCAATCTATTCGTGTTCACATCATCTCATCATCTCTTACTACTTAACTACATCCTATCATCATATCTTAAGCATTTAATTACATCATATCATGTCTCAGAATTTCACGTCATTCTCAAGATAATAACATCATAACAAAAACATTAATTACTTTATCGACTGACATGTGCGCAAACGACATCATTGCTCCTCCATCCAAGCTGGCTCCTCCAACTCGTGATTATTACCTACATATAGTATAAAAACATATCAATAACAAGTGTTACTGGTCCGGAAAATAAAATAACTATAACAAGTTGGCTATGAGAACAAACTCTCATAAGAAAGAAAACATCATATACTCCTCGTGAACACTCTGAAGGCCACCTACTGAGGAGCCACTCGGCTGCAGACCCGGTAGCATCCTGAACTGACTGATCTGCTGCTGCAGATGCCACTCTCAACATTTTCTTACTTCATTTTCTGGTCTCAAATCCTAAGCCCTCTCCTTACCTCCATATTTCTCCTGGCTTTGAGCACGAAGACTGAGTACTCTCTGGCAATCGCCTTTAGTACCCTTTGAACCACAAGTTAGGACATGCACTGTACGAAACAGTACCCATAAACCTCCACGTTCTCCGGGTGTGAGGAACTCAAACACGGAGTTAGTAGGATCCCTCGGGAATGGAACAGTCCGCTGGCACTAACCCAGAGCCCACTTTGACTGTCACAACATCCGCTCATGGTACGTGCAGTCGGCTTCTCCATCTCTCGTCTCACTGAAAATGCGAAAACTACATATATATAGGGTTGGGTAGGGATTTATATAATAGACCCGAAGGCAACTTGTGGTGGATCTTGTTTTCAAAATCATCCTCGAGGGGTTATTAATTTGGAAATCTATTCGGCTAGATGGCCCGAGTTAAGTAGGATCCAATAAAATGCCACTTAACCCGTCTTGCAAATATTAAAATAAACAGACAATAGAAGAGATGTAAAACAGAGTCGAGTCCTAAATGGACCTCGTAGAAACTCCAAGCGTATCATTGCACCTAGGCGGCGAGCTCTTACACCATACCTACACATCAAAACTAAATACTAACGCCCGCTAACAAAATGATGCATCAAACTCAATAAATATCAATCAACAATCAAATAATCATAAGTATGAAAATAATTCTAACTAATCCTATTCATACCAATTTTACTATGTTTTTACATCATACTCGATTAGCATGCTCATATTTACTTATCTCATTAGATCACTTATCCTTGATGCACTATCAATCACATCATGTAACTTATCCCTTCATCACTTATCCCCCATGCACTATCAATCACATCATAAATCAACCTTAGCATGTTGTGCTAACAATCATCAAGTTTAAATTATCAATTCAGAGGTAATTATACCTCACGTCATCAGCAATCGGCGACAGCTAGGGTTTCATCGTACGTCTCGGAGCTCAAATTCGACTATCGGCGACATCTGAAGTCAATCAGGTTTGACTGGATGAGCTCCGCGGAAGATCCGACAAATTCCATCGAATCCGGTTTTCTGGCAAGTTCTAGCAGCTTTCTAGCAGGTTTTAGTAGTTTTCCGGCAGCTTTCGGGAGTTTTCTGGTGACAACCACCGGCGGCGTCTACTGGCTGGATAGGGGTCATATTGGGTACCATTGGAATCGGCTTGGCAAGCCCGACCCGTCTACGTTGTCGACATGTTTGGTGGAGGTTGCGCCTTACCGAAAAATGGCTAAAACAGAGGGTCAGAGGTGGGTGACTAAATCCAGCCGGGATGGGCGGTGATGGGTTCCGATCTGGTCGGGGAAGCTCACTAGAGGGTCGAAGGTGCCGAGGCGACCATTGGATTGCGGTGGCGACGGTCACCGGCGGCGGAATCATCGACACAAGCGCAATGCGGGCGCGGTGCTTGGTACGGCGATCCGGCATCATGGAGGCCTGGCAGCGGCCGGGACTAGTCGGCACGGCACGGCAACACTGCAACGTGGGCCTGGCAGCGACGATTGATGGTAGGCCGACGTCGATGGTGGTGGCGGCGCAGCTAGGGTTTGGATGGGGAAGGAGGAAGAAAGGTCGGGGAAGTGAGAAAAACAACTGGGTGGCAATATTGTAAATATTACTTGACTCATGTCCGACTCGAGTCAAGAATAATAACTGAGGCGTATTAAATCCTAAAAAATTCGGGAAAATCCCATAAAATCAAACAAACACCACAACATTATATATGATATGCACTATGACTAACAACCCACCCAAACTGCCCGTAACATTTCCTAACACGGTAAACGACCTAAAACTTAATCTACAATACACTATATATAAAAATTAAAAAAATGACTGGCATACTCTCATATATTCTGATAACTCATTCTATTTTATTGTGTTCATGACATTATCATCTTATACTTGGGTACGCATGACCCTAATAGCTCATACACGCGACTGGTGTTGGCTTAGTACACGCGTTCTAAAACTGGCTCGACTCAAAAATAATAGTTGAACCGGCCGGTTCTGAATATAAAACCCTGACTCGAAACGTGGGTTTTACAGGATTGCTACAAATGGTATTAGAACAATCTAGTTCTATGTTAGATAGTGGGGTGGACTAGGGACGTTGGCTAAGGCTAGGTCGTCACAAGAGCCAAGACCTGGATAGTGATCCGATGATCATCTCCTGTCAGAGGGCTCAAAGGCTACTGGGCTGAGGTTGCAAAGCTTTCCTTGCTGGCATAGTTGCCAACAGAGCTAAGAAGGCTAGAGTTGGTAGAGATTCTAATCGTTGGTGATTTGCCGATGTGTTTCCCGGTGAGGTGCTAGGTTTGCTACCAACCAGGGAGGTGGAGTTTTCCATTAACTTGATTCCAGATGTGATTATGATTTCCAGAGTCTCTTATTGCACAGCCCCACTTGAGATCAGGGAGCTCAAGGAGCAGTTACATGAGTTGATGGATCAGAGGTTTATTAGACCAAGCATCTCACCCTATGGTTGTCCGCTTCGTCAGGAAGAAGGACAACAATCTATGGTTGTGCATTGACTACAGAATGCTCCACAAGTGATTGTGAAGAACGGATATTTGTTTGATCAGTTGGGTGGAGCTTCAATATTCTCAATGATTGATCTTCGGTTAGGTTATTATCAACTACGGATCAAGGAGGAGGATATGTAGATGCCAGCCTTCAATACGAGATATGGTCACTAGGAGTTCCTTATCATGCCCTTTGGCCTAGCAACATTCATGGATCTCATGAATCAGATGTTCAGATCGTATCTATATCAGCATGTGATTGTGTTCGTTGATGACATTCTGATCTAATCAAAGTTTTTGGATGAGCATGAGACACACGGCATCATCGAAAAGTATATTAGTGGATCCAGCCAAGGTCGAGGCAATTCTTAGATGGAAGAAACCGTGGTTGACATCGTAGATTCAAAGTTTCATGAGCCTTGCAGGCTACTATCGGTGGTTCATTCAAGGTTTCACCTCGATAGCAGCTCCCCTCACACAACCGATTAGAAAGGAGGAATCATTTGTGTGGACTAACACCTGTAAGCACAACTTCAAGACACTAAAGGATCAGCTCACTTTAGCATTTGTCCTGAGTCTTCCAAATGGACATGATGACTTCATGGTGTGCAGTGATCCATCAAGAATTAGACTTGGGTGTGTACTGATGAAGATGGGAAGAGTGATAACACAAGCATCTTGGTAGTTGAAAGTCCATGCTCTCCAGATTTGGAGTTGGCAGCTATGGTCTTTGCTGTCCAGATTTGGCACCACTGCATGTATGGAATGTCCTTCTAGCTCTACATTGACCAGAAGTGCTGAAAGTACATCTTCATGTAGAAGGAACTCAAAAGAAGACAGAGGTTATGACTTGAGTTCCTAGCTGACTATGATATCGAGATTGGCTACCACGGCAGAAGACAAATGTAGTGGTGAATGCTCTATGCCTGAGGCTAGTGTCATGCGGAGCCAGATTGGTAGTGATGAGGATCCTAGTATGATGATCAGAGGGTTGATGTGTTCGATAGAGAATTGCTACCAGTGATGGCCTGACTTGCTATTATCTCGACATTATTGGATTGGATTAGGCAGGCACAAGATGAGGATGAGTTGCCAGACAATTGGTTGGCAAGAAAGCATAGCCTAGTTCGACTAGAGATGCTGATGGTAATGAGAGGATGATTGTACATGCCAGAGTTGCTAGTACACTCAAGTATCCGGTAGCAAAATGTTCAGAACACACTATTCATGATTCATGGTCCACCCAAGATTTGTAAAGATGTATGTATCATGATTTCTGCAGATCGTGATTGGTGGTCTAGGCTGAAGAAAGACAATCTTGACACAGTGTCAAGGTGTCTAGTCAGTCATCAACAGAAGGCCGAGCACATGAGACCCGGAGGGATGCTTCAGCCGTTGCTGCTTCCTGAGTGGAAGTGGGACTGTATCACTTGTGATTTTGTCACAGGTCTACCACCTACACATTGTCAACTTTATACAATGAGGGTGATCATAGATCAATTGACAAAATAAACCCACTTCATTCCGATCAGGAAGACCTGTCCTTTGGCTACCTCAGCTGGAGTGTACAAAGATCGGATTATCAGGCTACATGCGGTGCTGAGAGAGATTATGTCTAGCCAGGATCTGAGGTTCACATCTACATTCTGGACTTCCTTTTAGAGATTATTGGGCGTAGAGACTAGGTTTAGTACAGTGTATCATCCTCAGATAGATGGGCAGTCAAAGTGAATGATTCATATCCTTGAAGACTTCTCAGAGCATGTGTAATGACCTGGCCATTTGTCACAACATGGTGGGCCTAGCTGGCCAGGTGTTACTCACAATTTAGCAAATATGTCTAACATTTTTTTAACAAAAACATATATAAAGATACCACAGTCTTAGACCGTTTCCCCAGTAGCCACACTTATTTCTCAAATAAATAATAAAAGGAGTCCTCATATTTATTTTGCTCCATGCCCTGGTTGTCAATCACCTACTTTTGTATCGCACACCTGCGGAGGCAATTCCGCGTTAGTGATTACAACACTGAGTAGTATAATAGATAAAACAAATCAAGTACATTCCACTATTTCCTTATGTTTATTTTAATATGCGGTGGAACGATTCTGCTATACTCCAAAACAATGCAGAGGAGGTATCCGCTGTGATCCGTACACCCCGGCCGTAGCTCTTTTATGGGGAGGCTACCACTACTGTCTCCAGTGCCAGTGCCTCACACACCCAGGCATGTAGCCTTTTTGTGGGGAAGCTGTCACTGCACTCAGGTGAATGCTACATCCCGTTTGTGGGGAAGCTCTCACTACCAATTCTAGTGCCAGTGCCTCACACACCCCGGCCGTAGCCTTTTTATTGGGAGGCTATCACTGCACTCCAATGCAATGGAGGAATCGTCGTGCCTTGCCCACCCCGACCGTAGCCTTTTTATGGGGCGGCTATCACTACTCCAAAACAATGTCGATGCATTACACAATTTATGCACATAATACGACCCCGTGTCTGACTGAGTCAATTCTTTGACCCCGGTTCCACTCTGTGCATGATGGTCGAATCTGGGCTCAGGCCGACCAAGGCTGCCAATAAGGAAAATACGATATTCTACCTATTATACGTACCTGACTTGTGATTTTGTCTGACTGTGACCCGTGAACCCTAATCTGAATGAGGGCATAAAATTATACATTAGTATAATTTTTATTTGCATGAACCTACATGCAACTTACATGACTAATATACTATCAATTTTAAATGTTGCAATTAGTTCATGTTAGTCTTCATTCCTTATTAAATTTTCAGCAATTCTAATGATAATTAATTATTAACATGTCCATTTACAAAACAACTAAGCAATCGACAAGAACCCGAAGCATAAGACGCTGGAGATCTAGTAACTTGGCAGGGCGTCTTCAACAAACCTTGCATGCAAGAATCCTAATGGAAACAAATAAGATGAGGGATGAAATACTCACACAGTAATGGGGAGGTCGCCTAGGACGAAGATGAGGGATGAAATACTCCCTCCTCCTGCATATATATACACTTCAACCATTCCCTCCATTAAATTCTCATACCCCATCATCCATTGGTATTTCCTAGGTTCAACGAGCCCCTTCATTAAATTCTCACACCCCATCATCCATTGGTATTTCCTAGGTTCAACGAGCCCCTTCATTAAATTCTCACACCCCATCATCCATTGGTATTTCCTAGGTTCAACGACCCCTTCATTAAATTCTCACACCCCATCATCCATTGGTATTTCCTAGGTTCAACGACCGCTTCATTAAATTCTCACACCCCATCATCCATTCATGAATAGGTATTTTCTAGGTGACCTTAAGTCGAATCATGACCGGTTGACTTGATAACCAACCATATTGGTTCATCTATATTTATTTCATAACATTTAGGTTCAAGTCTTCTAATAAAAATCATGGTTTTTACAGCATGTGTACTGGACTTTGGTAGTTCGTGTGATGAGCATCTTCCCCTGGTAGAATTCACCCACAACAACAGTTATCTAGTGAGCATCAATATGGCTCCATTTGAGGTGTTGTATGGTAGACTGCGTAGATCCCACATGTGTGGCTTCAGGGCAAACACTCGTTGGTGGTTGAGGGTAGCTTTGGACAGACAGGGCCCTTATGTAAATCAAAGGCATCATGTGGTGAGCTTCATTCCTAAAAATCAAGTTCTAAAAATCTCCCTAACCAAAGGAAGAATTAGATTCAAGAATCAAGGCAAACTGAGCCCTAGATATGTTGGTCCATTTCAGGTGCTCAATCGAGTAGGGGAGGTGGCCTACAAGCCCACCCTCAAGCTAGTTTGTTAGCAGTGTATCATGTGTTTCATATATCTCTACTGAATAGGTATGTGCCCGATCAATCCCATTAGATCTCCTATGAGGAGTTAGCGCTTCGTCTTGGCCAGTCACATGAGGAGGATGTGCGGATCCTGAATCATTGTTCGAAGACCCTTCATCAGAAGGAGGAGCCCTGGTCAAGGTGTTGTGGTCCAGGCGTGGCATTGAGGAGGCGACTTGGGAGCATGAGGAGGAGTTGAGGCAACATTTCCCTAGCTTGTGCACTCCGGATGTTGCGTGAGGTAGCCTCTGTTCTCTTCCTTTGTCTTTTTGTGGCTTGCGACTCTTGTTGTTGTTGTTGTTGCTATTATGCGTGTGCTTCAGGTGGTTCCTTACGGTAAATTTTGAGGAGCGGATTTTCTTAAGGAGCGGGTTGTCAAACCTGACCTGTCGGTTTGGTGTTTTTGTGACTTTTTCAGCATTGGTATGATTCGGTTAGTGTTCAGCAGGTTCGGTTCGATCGGATTGGCGCTAAGTGGATCCCTGTGTTGTTGTCAACTACGCATTGGGTGCATCCACTTTTGAGTGTTGTCCGAGTGGCCACATTGTCAAGTCGTAGCCTTATTGTTGTTCTAGGGATTTAAAAAAACCCTACCACCCTATCTTTTCTTCCTCGTCTTCTTCCCTCTTCTCCTTTTCTCTGCATGGCCGCCATCCCTCTCCTCTATCTTTCCCCTCTCTTTTCCTCCTTCCCCCTCTTCTTCCCCCTTCTCTATCTCCAGGTTCACTTTGCTCCCTTTTCTTTGGTTACTTTTCATATTTTTCATTGTTTCCATATAGATCTTGAAAGAATCATGTTGATCATATCATTTTGATTATTTTCGTATATTATTCAATATGTTTTTCATGTTAGATCATTGTAAAAATTTGATTTTCATATTAAGTTTGCACCTTTGTTGTTGTTTGGATTACGTATTGTGTGTTTCATGATTATACGCAATAAAATACTTCTTAAATTACCCAAACAAGGTTAAAACAATAAAAAATACAAAATTTATAAAACTTGGTTTACGTCTAAGTTGTCTGGATTGGGTACCAAACGTTAATTAATTAAATGTGCAATGCAATAATAATATTCGTGCATGTTTAGTTTTAAAACAAACCAACTGTGTGACCATAATATTCGCAAGCGCTAATTGAATCTGTGTGATTCGACATCTTTTAAGCACCAGATCTCAATTTGCTTTGTCGATTTAACCTTTGGCTGCTAACTAATTAACCAACAAGATCAGGTTATTTTAATAAATATTCAGTTATTGCGTGACTATTTAGTATATTTAGATATCTCAAGTTTATGTGTCTAGATCACCGGACACTCACTTTTGATATCTCAACTACTTGGTTTGAAGCCTAGATAATGTTCCTAATATACTGACGCCACACTAATAATTTCAACATGTGGTTTATTACCTATTTATTTTATTGCAGGGTATTAGATTACACGCACAATCTATAACTGTGCGTTTATTTAATTTCCTATCGCATGCCATGCATTTTTTGCTGCATGTAGGATTGTTTAAATATTCCTCATATAGGAGCGTGTAGTTGTCTACATCACTAGGCCGCTCAAGGTTTGGCTTGCTGCAGTAGGCTGAGGAGCACTCTCAAGTCTATTAGGACTCTCTTCTGCTTAACCTTTTACTTGACTCACGTGATTGGATTTATATTGTAGAACGAAGGTAGTGACGTTTTCTTATATTCCACTACCTACGGGTTATTTAACCGATCTTTTAATAAAACTTCATGGGTGAGATCCCCTGATTAATTGTTAAAAGATTATAAGATTCAGTGGAAGTCACAATTTAGCATTATATAACATGCCTATGCCCAGACATGATATAAGTATTATAATTTTTTCAGATTTTTACTTGCATGCAAGATGGATGGGAAGCATGTCATCACCGAGGGGCCCGGACGGTACCCGCCTGTGGTGCTCGGTGATGATCTTATATATATATATATCTAGCATTATATACTTATCCATCATATACTATGTGTGAAGTCTTTGATAGAATGAAATCTATCTTTTTCTTGAATTTGTATTTACCAAAATCCTGGCTTAAAATCAAATTAAGAAATTACTTTTAAGTTAAAATTTAAGGCACTCAAATTACTAGTCTACATGTAGTGTAGATTGCAGCAGCTTTTGGCTTGTTGCCTCCCTCAAGTATATTTGGACCACGTAGGCCCTATATGACCATTTTACCTGAATATTAGCGTGAGCTATTTTCTTGTTCATGTGTATGGATTATTAGCAAATATGATTAGGCCCTTTTGGCCACTATCTTATGATAAGTATGTGGTGGAGGGGGTTTTGTGTTATTTTAGTTTCTCAAGGATAACTATTTTATCCATTTTTCAATATTGATTTTTCCTTGTTAATAATTTGGGATTCAATGACACTCGTTGCTGACGTGTTTTCTTATATTATATGGTGAACAAGCTTAGTATGTTTGCTAGCATAGTTGCGTAGATCACAAGGACCCTACTGGGTGTCTGTTTTGGTGTTTTGGGTTTTTGGTTGTTTGTATGTGTGTCCCTTGGGGGACTTTGTTTACTGTGGGATATGCATCTGACATATTTGTGTTGGTCTCAAGAGACTATGGATTGTGTGTTGAGATGATCTGGCCATGTGACCTTGAGACTTGTGTTGACTTATGTCGGCTTGAGCGTCATGATATGATATGATAATATGATTATTTATTACTTATGCCTGGGAGTCATGAAACTGATGGTAAATAATTATTTTGGTATGCGAAACCGTGTTACTTGTCTAGGTACACAGAGTAAAGAAAAAACATCTGTTGGAGGAGCTTTTGTGATATTATTGTAATTGCAGGAGGTGCCATGTTATGACCAGGCAAGTCCAGAACTTAATGAATGTATAATTAGGGCTAAATGTAATGTTAATGATCTAAAAATGTAGTGTAATGCCTGGGAAGTGACTTTGTGAATGTTGAATGATATTATAAAATGTTTTTGTGATTGCTTTGTAATTGAATGATAATTATACAAGCTGTGTAAATTTTCATTATCCCATTTACAAGGGAGATTTTGCCGAATTTTCTTTAAAAACTTTGTATAGACCCGGCCCAATGTGCAAACTAATGGGCTAAGTAATTTCTTCAAAAGTGGTTAGCCAAAGTTAAAGAATGATTTAGGCCCATTAGCTTGGACTTTGGGTCACATCATTATAGGTGATATCAGAGCCAATTATCCCATAGAACCATGCAAATATATCCTTACCTTGTTGAAAGTATAAGAGTCTATTGTCCCTAGGGTGAACGGTTTTATTATAATTGTTGATCATTCTTTTATAAGACTAATTTTCATTATTTTACATGGTGAATACTTTTGTACATGTACAAAATGGTATGCAAGAGAATGTCACTATACTGATTTTTTTGGGTATTTTGTCAATTTGAACCAAATACTCCATCAATTAGAATCAACATTGAGGGACTACTTTAGATCACTTCCGAAGGGTAGAGGGACTGTTTGGACATCTAATTCAATTATTGTGAATAAAATGATGTTTAAAACCCTAGTGGTGGCGTACGTTGTGGAAGATATGAGTGTTAAGAACATGATTGGGCCAGCCCATGAGTTAGAAGTGCTAGTTTGGGAGGCTAGATTATCACCAATACTAAGTAGTCCAAGGTTTATCTAGCTAGAGAAATTTTGTTAGTATAGTGTACAAATGTATAGTAAGACATTGAGAAGAATGAACACTAGATGATACAAAATTTTGGATAATTGTTAAATAATAAGAACATAAATTTTGAAGAAGTTAATGGGACACTTTATATCATACATTATGCATAACCATGAACCGTTTTTTGTCAAAAAAAATAAAAAAAATAAAAGGAAGAAGAAAGAGATGAAGTAACGCCCATAGTGTTATTAATAGTGAGGGGATGTTTTGAAAAGTTGATGATCACAAATCCCTCTAGTGAGGATTGAGGTGGTGACTTCTAGATCAAGAACAAGTTGTAAATCAAAGTGCAAATTAAAAGGGAACTTTTGGAAGGATATGAGACCTTAAGGTATCGAGTAGCTAATTAATTCACAGAGACATACTTTAAGCACATTGAAAAGCTTCTTGTAACAACCCGCCCGTTCCGAGCCACGAGCCACAAGCCAAGTGTTACTATAAGAAACTAAATGCTCGGAATAAATCCATAACAATAAATTTACAACATAAATGCTCGGAATAAACTAAATCCCATGAACCGAACCAACATCCCACTGCCACGCAAACAATCTTGAGAAAAGAATAGTCAAATTGTAGAGTCCTCCACCTATCCTGACTCTACCCATCCTTCCATGCTCATACCTGCGGAGGCAATTTCGCGTTAGTGATAAAAACACTAAGCCGTATAATTAAATAAAACAAGTCCATAAACTCCCTATCATTATCTATAATAATGGCTATTGTGACCATTCCAAAATATCCATTTATTAGCGGATGGTTTAGTCCACCATGTCCATTAGTTGGCTGATGGGTCAGTCCACCATGTCCATATATTAGTTGATGGGTCAGTACATTATGTCCATTATCAACTGGCGAGTCCAATCAGCCATGTCCGTTATCAGCGGTGAGTCCAATCCACTATGTCCATTAGTTAGCTAATGGGTCAGTCCACCATGTCCATCTATTGGCTAATGGGTCAGTCAACCATGTCCGTAATTGGCTGGCAAGTCCAATCCTCCATGTCCAATTTCTTGGCTGATGGGTCAGTCCATCATGTCCATTTACCAGCTAGCGAGTCCAATCCGCCATGTCCGTTATCGACTGGTGAGTCCAATCCACCATGTCCATAATTGGCTGGCAAGTCCAATCCACCATGTCCAATTTATTGACTGATGGGTCAGTCCATCATGTCCATTACAGGCTGGCAAGTCCAATCCGCCATGTCCGTTATTGGCTGGTGAGTCCAATCCACCATGTCCGTAATTTGCTAATGAGTCCAATCCGCCATGTCCAATTTATTGGCTGATGGGTCAATCCATCATGTCCATTATCGGCTGGCGAGTCCAATTCGCCATGTCCATTATCGGCTGGTGAGTCCAATCCACCATGTCCATTAGTTGGTTGATGGGTCAGTTACCATGTCCATCTATTGGCTCATGGGTCAGTCTACCATGTCTGTAATTAGTTGGCGAGTCTAATCCGCCATGTCTAATTTATTAGCTGATGGGTCAGTCCATCATGTTCATTACCGGCTAGCGAGTCCAATCCACCATGTCCGTTATTAGTTGGTGAGTCCAATCCACCATGTTCATAATTGGCTGGCGAGTCCAATCTGCCATGTCCAATTTATTTGCTGATGGGTCAGTCCATCATGTCCATTACCGGCTGGCAAGTCCAATCCGCCATGTCCGTTATTAGCTGGTGAGTCCAGTCCACCATGATCGTAATTGGCTGGAGAGTCCAATCTGCCATGTCCAATTTATTTGCTGATGGGTCAGTCCGTCATGTTCATTACCGGTTGGCGTGGTCAATCAGCCATGTCCATTATCGGCTGGTGAGTCCAATCCACCGTGTCCGTAATTGGCTGGCGAGTCCAATCCGCCATGTCCAATTTAATGGCTAATTGGACAGTCTAACATGTTCGATACCGACTGGCAAGTCCAATCTGCCATGTCCATTATCAGCTGGTGAGTCCAATCCACCATGTCCATTAGTTGGCTGATGGGTCAATCCACCACGTCCATTACTGGCTGGTGAGTCCAATCCGCCATGTCCGTTATCGGCTGGTGAGTCCAATCGACCATGTCCATAATTGGTTGGCGAGTCCAATCTACCATGTCTAATTTATTGGCTGATGGGTTAGTCCATCATGTCCATTACCGGCTGGTGAGTCCAATCCACCATGTCTGTTATCGGCTGGTGAGTCCAATCCACCATATCTGTAATAATTGGCTCGCGAGTCTAATCCGCCATGTCCAATTTATTGGCTGATGGGTCAGTCCATCATGTCCATTACCGGCTAGCGAGTCTAATCTGTCATGTCTGTTATCGGCTGGTGAGTCCAATCCACCATGTCCATTAGTTGGCTGATGGGTCAGACCACCATGTCCATCTATTGGCTGATGGGTCAGTCTACCCTGTCCGTAATTGGCTGGCGAGTCCAATCCGCCATGTCCAATTAATTAGCTGATGGGTTAGTCCATCATGTCCATTACCGACTGGCGACTCCAATCCGCCATGTCCGTTATCGGCTGGTGAGTCCAAACCACCATGTCCGTAATTAGTTGGCGAGTCAAATCCACCATGTCAAATTTATTGGCTGATGGGTCAGTCCATCATGTCCATTACTGGCTGACGAGTCCAATCTGCCATATCCGTTATCAACTGGTGAGTCCAATCTAACATGTCCATTAGTTGGCTGATGGGTCAGTCCACCATGTCCATCTATTGGCCAATGGGTTAGTCCACTATGTCCGTAATTTGCTGGCGAGTCTAATCCGCCATGTCCAATTCATTGTATTATGGCTGTCAAGTCTATTCTGACATGTCTATTATTGGATTATGAAGGGCATAGCCTGTGTCAAATTGAGTCAATTCCTGACCCTGATTGCACTCGGTGCATGGTGGTCGACTATAGCTCAGGTTGACCAGGTTGTCCACTAGGGAAAATACAATATTTTAAATAATTATACGGACCTAAAAATTTGGTGAAGAACCCACAACTATAACAAATAATCCTAAAGTCTTCCCTTTCTGGTATCAAATGTGCTCATAGCCTATCCAGAGGATGTTTCATGTAAAAATAGAACTCTCCTTTATATAGAATAATATGTGTGGAAATGAAGAAGTCATTATATTAAATTTTATTAATATGTGTGGAATTTAAGAAGTCATTACATTAAATTTTATAAAAAAGAACGTAATCACTCATTACTATATTATTTATATGATAATGTAAAGTCAAAAACTTGATATTAAGTGAATACGAATAGTTTATAAATGATATTGATTTTAATAATTTGTTTAATTAAATATTATTTATTGTTCGCTTTAAGATTTATAAAACCCTAAATAAAATAACCTAATTATTTTTTTCGGGGTTTTACACTTCTATTGAGCTAGGGGACAATCTAAAATTGTGTTGTTTTTAGGTTATGGCATAAGCACCGGTATGGGATGGTGTAACACTTATGTGTCTTGCTAGGTGCACGTGACACTTAAGCAATGAGTGTATATAGGACGCCTTTACCATCTAAGGTTTTATCTAGGTAGTATGGGTAGTATGGGAAACTTGTATGATCTAGATGATAGTGTCATGGGATAGTGTGCCCTATTTTAGCTTTACATATAACTGACAACTTTTAAATCGAAAAAAACATGTTCCGATGAATTGTAGTCTTCTATATAGCAAGATAAGTGTTGATGGGAAGTATGGAGACCAATGAACTATAGAGACATATATACAATCGTTTCAAATGACTACTCAAATGTAATTGAGGATCAAGTTTTGAAGTGTCCTCAAATAATTTGGCTTTGGTACGTAGAGGTAGTGAAAAAGTGGATCAAAATTATTTAGTGATCAACCATCACAAAGTAGAAGTGAAAGAAAATTATAAATTGTGATTTTGCTAAAATGAACTTGTTTAAAAAAAACTTTAAAGATATATAAACTAATTTCTATAGAGAAAGTAACAAGTATACTAGGTCACAATGGAAGAAATCCCTATAATAGTTTAAGCAAGAAGATAGATGACCGAGTAATTTTCTCCTTATGGCACTAATATATTTTTGAGGACGAAAATTCCTAAGTTGGGGAGATTGCAAAACCTCAAAAAAAAAAAAGTTATTTTATTTAGGCTTTTTAAAATCTTGGAATGAATCTTAAATATTAATTAATCAAATTAATTCTTGGGAATCGAAATCATAAATTATCAATTATTACCTTTAACATATTAGCCTAGTGGTATTTAAGGATTGTTTCCAATAAGCTTAATTTATTGTATTTTATTTTATTCATTTTATTTTTTCCTTTCAGTCGACTAAAGTTTAACTACAAGTCGAATCGGTTGGTCATGGGTTGGTAACGACTAGGAACTCTTGGGTAAGCTAACATCGTGTGTGTAAGGGTGGAGTTTTCATTGAGAGTTGAAGATATGGAGAAAACTTGGTATCCCCAAGTGGTTAAACGTGGTAGATTTTTGGGATTGGGAGTTGTGAGTGTGATTTAATTTTCAAAACTCTTTTATCTTTCATATCGTAGGCTTTTCTTGTCGTTGAAGTTTCTGTCACCCATTTGCATTTAAAAAATTCAATAGTGAGTTTTTAACTTTTCATTATCACACTAATAGTTGGTGTTTTGTATATTTATGTATGATTATGGTTTTTTCTATAGAAGTTTAATATGACAACTTATTGAATTCCATATATATTCTTCTATATAAAGGAGAATTCTGTTAATGTTAAATACAATATCTTCTTCAGAGTTTTTTAACACATTTGGCTTACAAAGGGAAAGTTTTGGAGAAGTTAATCAAGTGCCTTGATGGAAAATATTTTCTTAGGGTTGATTCTGGTAAAGGGTATATTTTAGAACACTTTCTCCCTCTAGTATCATCTCTTATTTTTTTGCGAGTCTCTACATCTTCTCTCGCATATAGGTACACTTCTCCTCTTCCTCTGGTTTCCTAAATGCATACATATGTAGTGTTTTTATAAAGACCGTGAAAAAACAAATTAAAATATTGGACGCGGACGCTGTCTGGGAAGGACCAAATACGGTTTGGGAAGGATCAAACGTGTTATATTCTTTACCCGGTTAATTATTTACCAATTTTATTATTTGCTCGTTTAATTGAAATATGGGTCTAGGGGTGTTTTCACATACTCTAGCCGTCATTTTCATTTTTATAAATTTGAAAGAGGATGTCATTTTTCACATACGAGTGTAAGGGGGGCGACTTCCTCACCTTAGCTGCCTAGTTATCCTCTTCCTTACCAGGGCTTCTTCCTTGCTTAGGTATTCTTCCTATCTCCCACTTCTTAATTTTCTTACATCCATATTTTAATTTGATAATAAGCTTGATAATCATGGGAATTAAAGTTGTAAATCAACAAGAAAAGGACTAAATTGAACTGAAATTGGAATCCCATCCATAGCAAGTAGCCTGAAACTTTAGCAAGATGGGCGACCGTGAAGAACAATTGCAAGGCAGTCCCTCACACCCCGGCGACCTCTCTTGCTACTGGGTCGAAGGGAGGGTTCGCCACGTCCCTGGTTTTTCGGTGGGTGGCTGAATTTCAGCGGTGAATGGGTGGAGTTGCAAAGTGATGGAAGTGGCGACGTTTTGCTGCAGTAGGTGCTGTAATGGACGTTTAGAGGGTGGACACCGATTGTGCTTCATCGACAGCATCATGGGTTCCTTCACTACAGTTCAGGCTGCCGGAACAGTCCACAACGGACAAACATCTGAATTGGAGCAAGGTGCAAGAAAGGAGGGATATTGAGGCTGGGAGAAGAGGAACATGCCTGGTTTGGTGCAGGACAGCATCTTGGATCGCTGCTGTAAATCACGCACATGATGCCTCCTCGCTTGCTGAATTTATCTTGTTGTTGATGCTTTGTTGGGATATTTAAATGGTGGTTCAATTGGGTGCCAAGATAAAGGTTGCAGGAGAAGGACGAACCTATTTTTGGAGAAGAGAAGAATGGCGATGGGAAGAAGAAGAAGATGAAGAAGAAGAAGGGTGGAAGTTTTTTAAATATGGGTTGACTCGATACCGACTCGAGTTAAAAAAATAATAATACTAACTCATAATAAATCTTAAAAAATAATCATTTTAATGGGTTATGGTTAAAGTGGCTAAACTAATTAATTATTGGACGAAATCGACATGGACATAAGTAATAAAAAAATACGGTAATGATAAATGGTCAATAATTAATCAGCATATTTATAAGTGATTAATTTTAAATTGGATGTTTATAAGGGATTAATAAAATAAAGATTTTATATTTACCCTATTAAATTTAATATTACGTAATTAAAGTGATTATTTTAATAACGAGTTAGGAAGGTAGAAAAAGTGTTATTAAAATATAATCGGGTAAAAATCACAAATGTCGAACCTAAATAGCACAATCAAAATTAATAAAGTTTGAAACTTTATGAAGTTAAAAATTTTAAAATAATTATATTAGTAATATCTTTGAATTAAAAGAATGCAAATTAATTTAATTAAAATCATACAACTTAAATAATTAAATTACTATAAATAATAGTAGCGATTAAAAATTTTAACTATAAAAGAGATCATCAAGATCGGGGTTAAGTAATTATCACTACAATGAAAAATCAAATACTTGTTTATTAGTAATAATTATTTTATGAACTTTAGGCATTAATTATGATTTAGATAATTAATTTAAAATGGAAAGTAGGACTTAAATGATTATATCACATGAATAATTAATTAAATAAAATGTTGTATTTCCCCAAACTCTTCTAACTATGTGAAATGTTATTTTTTCTCAAACTGGCATAATTATATAAACTATTGTATTTCCCCAAAATGGTATAATTATTCGAAATGCTATTTCTCAAAGTGGGAGACCACCTAATCTTAGAATGAGTTGGGAGACAATTTCTAATCTCAGAATGAACTGGGTGACCATGACTAATCTCAAAATGAATTGGAAGACCACTTAATCTTAGTATGAACTAGGAGACTATGGTTAATCTCAAAATGAATTGGGAGACCACCTAATTACAAAATGAGCCTGGAGACAATTTCTAATCTCAGAATGAACTAGGAGACCATGACTAATCTTAAAATGAATTGGGAGGCCACCTAGTCTCAGAATGAGGTGGGAGACAATTTCTAATCTTAGAATGAACTGGGAGACCATGACTAATCGCAAAAAGAAATGGGAGACCACCTAATCTCAGAATGTGTTGGGAGACAATTTCTAATCTCAGAATGAACTGGGAGACCATGACTAACCTCAAAATGAATTGGGAGACCACCTAATATCATAATGAGCTGGGAGACAATTTATAATTTTAGAATGAGCTGGGAGACGACTTTTACTAATCTCAAAATGACCTGAGAGATAAATTACTAATCTCAGAATGACCGGAGAGATAATTACTAAAGTCTTGTGTAATAATAATAATAATAATGAGTGAAACGATAATAGGGATTATATTGACTTTTATTTAATTTTGCGGCTTAGTAGTTTTATCACTAACGCTGAATTTCCTCTGCAGGTGAGCAGCATTGGACTGAAGAATAGAAGTGTGGTTGGTGGTTGTTTTACCAACCTAGGTATGGTTATTTGATAATAAAAAATTAGACTTCCTTATTATTCTCTTGTGTTATAAATGGGGCTATGGGAAATAGTCCGAGAGTGTGGGAACTGTTATTTTATATTTTAGGGAACATGATTTATTGTTATGATTTATATTATATGTTGTGAGACTTATTTGCTGTATTTCAATTCATGTTTTGAAATGTTACATTTACAATACCTATATTTTTAAAGTAACACCCGGTCCGGTTCAAGCAGGTCATTACAGGTGGTATCAGAGCATGGTTTCCCATTAGCTCACATTTTACCACTCAAGTACCTTGTTGAAAAGTCTAATAATTATCTTTTCCTACTGTGTTGTGTTATTAATTAACAATTTATTTGCTACTAACAAACCTAAGTAATAACTAATTTAAAAAATACTAATGAACCATGATGGTTCGACATTTTAGATGGCAAGCACTCATAGACAGTCAAACCGAGCTACTCTACCCATGCGAACACTGAGAATGTATTGGCTTAGATCCTGACGGTCATACAGGGACTAGCACAGGCGTCAAAAAATACAAATTCTGTTCTTCAAAATATTGTTCAGCGGTTACTTAGAGTGGTAGCAGGGCATGGAGCCTAAAACTCGGTAGCGGGACCCAGAATCAGCCCAGATGGTGGTCAGGGAAGTGCCCAAGGGTGGGCTGGGTTAGTAGGCCCGGGTGAGCAAGGGGAGCGTCCAAACCTAGTGCCACTGGTAGTCCAACAAGTGGTGCCGCCAGCGGTTGATGATAGTGACTGCTACATTGTGGAAAATTTTAGAAAGAATGGAGCTGAGGTATTTATTGGAGGGATCGATCCAATGAAAGCGGAGAGCTAGATTGACATTACCAAAGAAGCATTTAGAGCTCTGTTTGTGCCCCACCGCCATCAAGTGAGATTGGCAACCACTTTCTATCGGCATGAGATTTCCTCCATCGCGTGGGCAGAATTTTTGACAGCTTTCAATGGACAATATTTTCCAGTACCATTGCCTAGAAGAAAGCACTAGAATTTGCCAATTTGGTTCAGGGGGAGAATTCAGTCCAGGAATACGCCAAGAAATTCTCACAACTGGAGCCTTTGCACCTAGGATTCTAGCAACTGATAAGGCGAGAGCTGACAAATTCTTTTGGGGATTGAAGCCAGAATCAAGAGGTAAGATTGCTGTAGCGCCAAGGAGTATGATAACTGAGTTGATCGACTCAGCCACTACTCAAGAGGTGGTGCTCGAGTATGACCGTGCACAGAAGCAAGAAAATGTTACTTCTCAGCACAAGAATGCCAACCCTGTTAGTAACCAAAATCTGTCAGCCAGACACTAGCAGCAAAACTACTGAGGGAACATAGAGGGGAACCTTAAAAGGAAGTTTGAGGATATCCCATGGAGGCGGTGTCAAAATTGCAAGAAGATGTATTCTGGGAAATGCAAGGAGCCCCGTAGGTGCTTCAACTTTGGGAGAACAGGACACATACAGAGGGAGTGCCATCAGCCTCTGGAGCAACAACAGGAACAACCTAAGAAAGGGAAGGCACTAGCTCCTATTCGCTACCCGGCACCTGCACAACTGGCAGACAAAGGGAAGGCAAAGCTCTATGCAGTTGAAGTCAAGGAAGATGAGGCAGATGAACACACTGTCTAAGGTAAAATTCTAATTCAAGGAGTCATGGTGGATATTTTATTTGATTCGGCGTGTACACATTCATTCATATCATCTGAAATAGTTAAGAGGTTAGCACTCCAACCATCTCCCTTATCTAAGGCATATAGAGTCACTATTGTAACGAGAGACGATGAAGTCACAACTTTAGGAGTGACTAACCTATCCTTATATATACAAGGGAAACCCTATTTGTGGAACTTTATCATATATGGGGTAGAAGGGTATCTTGTACTATTGGGAATGGACTGCTTGTCTGCACACCAGGCTTCAAACAACCATGCTTTTCTTGACTGTAAAGGGAAGAGAGTGGTGACAAAACCTTGTAATTGTGAGATGGGAGTCATTTTCAACGGGTCATCGCATGACCCATCTTCTTGTATCGTGTCAATTGGTGAGGTAGTCGAGTTATTTGGTGAGGGTAGTAAAGCCTTTTTGGCTAACTTAGTTGAGTCGGATTCAAAACCCAAAGAGTTGTCCATGATTCCTGTGGTAGCAGAGTTTGCCGATGTATTCCCAGAAGAACTTCCAGGGTTACCTCCTAAGCGGGCAGTGGAGTTTGCCATTGACCTAGCACCTGGACAACACCAATTTCTAAGGCACCATACTGCATGACTCCAGCAAAACTCAAGGAGTTAAAGAGTCAACTAGAAGAGTTGTTGTAGGTAGGCTTCATCAGACCAAGTACTTCACCTTGGGGAGCTCCTATTCTTTTTGTGAAGAAGAAAGATGGATCACTTCGGCTGTGTATTGACTATCGAAAAATCAATCAAGTGATAGTCAAGAATCGGTAGCCCTTACCAAGGATTGATGACTTGTTTAATCAGCTAAAAACAGCCGGAATATTTTCTAAGATAAACTTACAGTCTGGTTATCACCAATTGCGAGTAAAGGAGTCAGACATATAGAAAACGGTTTTCCAAACTCGGTATGAACATTATGATTTTCTAGTTATGCCTTTCGGTCTAACAAATGCACCAGCAGCCTTTATGTCACTCATATATGCGGTAGAAGGGTATGTTGTACTATTGGGAATGGACTGGTTGTCTGCACACCAGGCTTCAGACAACCATGCTTTTCTTGACTGTAAAGGGAAGAGAGTGGCGACAAAACCTTGTAATTGTGAGATGGGAGTCATTTTCAACGGGTCATCCCATGACCCATCTTCTTGTATCGTGTCAATTGGTGAGGTAGTCGAGTTATTTGGTGAGGGTTGTAAAGCCTTTTTGGCTAACTTAGTTGAGTCGGAGTCAAAACCCAAAGAGTTGTCCATGATTCCTGTGGTAGCAGAGTTTGCCGATGTATTCCTAGAAGAACTTCCAGGGTTACCTCCTAAGCGGGCAGTGAAGTTTGCCAATGACCTAGCACCTGGACAACATCAATTTCTAAGGCACCATACCACATGACTCCAGCAGAACTCAAGGAGTTAAAGAGTCAACTAGAAGAGTTGTTGTAGGTAGGCTTCATCAGACCAAGTACTTCACCTTGGGGAGCTCCTGTTCTTTTTGTGAAGAAGAAAGATGGATCACTTCGACTGTGTATTGACTATCGAAAAATCAATCAAGTGATAGTCAAGAATCGGTAGCCCTTACCAAGGATTGATGACTTGTTTAATCAGCTAAAAATAGCCGGAATAGTTTCTAAGATAAACTTACAGTCTGGTTATCACCAATTGCGAGTAAAGAAGTCAGACATATAGAAAACGGTTTTCCAAACTCGGTATGAACATTATGATTTTCTAGTTATGCCTTTCGGTCTAACAAATGCACCAGCAGCCTTTATGTCACTCATATATGCGGTAGAAGGGTATGTTGTACTATTGGGAATGGACTGGTTGTCTGCACACCAGGCTTCAGACAACCATGCTTTTCTTGACTCTAAAGGGAAGAGAGTGGTGACAAAAACTTGTAATTGTGAGATGGGAGTCATTTTCAACGGGTCATCCCATGACCCAGCTTCTTGTATCGTGTCAATTGGTGAGGTAGTCGAGTTATTTGGTGAGGGTTGTAAAGCCTTTTTGGCTAACTTAGTTGAGTCAGAGTCAAAACCCAAAGAGTTGTCCATGATTCCTGTGGTAGCAGAGTTTGCCGATGTATTCCTAGAAGAACTTCCAGGGTTACCTCCTAAGCGGGCAGTGAAGTTTGCCAATGACCTAGCACCTAGACAACATCAATTTCTAAGGCACCATACCACATGACTCCAGCAGAACTCAAGGAGTTAAAGAGTCAACTAGAGGAGTTGTTGTAGGTAGGCTTCATCAGACCAAGTACTTCACCTTGGGGAGCTCCTGTTCTTTTTGTGAAGAAGAAAGATGGATCACTTCAACTGTGTATTGACTATCGAAAAATCAATCAAGTGATAGTCAAGAATCGGTAGCCCTTACCAAAGATTGATGACTTGTTTAATCAGCTAAAAACAGCCGGAATAGTTTCTAAGATAAACTTACAGTCTGGGTATCACCAATTGCGAGTAAAGAAGTCAGACATACAGAAAACGGTTTTCGAAACTCGGTATGAACATTATGATTTTCTGGTTATGCCTTTCGGTCTAACAAATGCACCAGCAGCCTTTATGTCACTCATATATGGGGTAGAAGGGTATGTTGTACTATTGGGAATGGACTGGTTGTCTGCACACCGGGCTTCAGACAACCATGCTTTTCTTGAATGTAAAGGGAAGAGAGTGGTCACAAAACCTTGTAATTGTGAGATGGGAGTCATTTTCAACGGTTCATCGCATGACCCATCTTCTTGTATCATGTCAACTGGTGAGGTAGTCGAGTTATTTGGTGAGGGTTGTAAAGTCTTTTTGGCTAACTTAGTTGAGTCGGAGTCAAAACCAAAAGAGTTGTCCATGATTCCTGTGGTAGCAGAGTTTGCCGATGTATTCCCAGAAGAACTTTCAGGGTTACCTCCTAAGCGGGCAGTGGAGTTTGTCATTGACTTAGCACCTGTACAACATCAATTTCTAAGGCACCATACCGCATGACTCCAGCAGAACTCAAGGAGTTAAAGAGTCAACTAGAAGAGTTGTTGTAGGTAGGCTTCATTAGACCAAGTACTTCACCCTGGGGAGCTCCTGTTCTTTTTGTGAAGAAAAAAGATGGATCACTTCGGCTGTGTATTGACTATCGAAAAATCAATCAAGTGATAGTCAAGAATCGGTAGCCCTTACCAAGGATTGATGACTTGTTTAATCAGCTAAAAACAACCGGAATATTTTCTAAGATAAACTTACAGTCTGGTTATCACCAATTGTGAGTAAAGGAGTCAGACATACAGAAAACGGTTTTCAAAACTCGGTATGAACATTATGATTTTCTGGTTATGCCTTTCGGTCTAACAAATGCACCAGCAGCCTTTATGTCACTCATGAACACACATACATGGACAAGTTTATTATCGTATTTGTCGACGGCATTCAGATCTATTCAAATAATGAAGAAGAGCATGTGAAGCACCTGTCTATTATTCTTCAAGTTTTGAGAGAACATCAACTGTTCGCCAAGCTCTTAAAGTGTGACTTCTGGATGAGGGAGGTAAATTATTTTGTCATATTGTCTAAAAGGCTAGAAATGCAGTAGATCCATCAAAAGTGAAAGCAGTCATTGATTGGCCACAACCTAAGTCAGTCACTAATATGAGAAGCTTCCTTGGTTTAGCGAGTTACTATAGGAAATTGATTAAAGACTTGTCCTTAGTAGCATCGCCTATGACCAAACTCACAAGGAAGGGGGTCAAGTTTGAATGGAGTAGTAAGTGTGAGGATGGTTTCCAGTCTCTAAAGAAGAGTTTAACAGCTACACCAGTCTTGACCCTACCAAAAGGTAATGAAGGATTTGTAGTCTTCAGTGATGCGTCTCGGTTGGGTTTAGGATGTGTCCTTATGCAAAAAGGTAAGGTGGTGGTCTTATGCCTCTCGTCAATTGAAGATTCACGAGCAAAATTATGCAACCCATGACTTGGAACTGGCAATAGTGGTTTTTGCCCTAAAGATTTGGAGGCACTACTTGTACGGAGCCCAGTTCGAACTCTTCATTGACCACCAGAGTATGAAGTATATTCTAACCTAGAATGACCTTATCCTTCTACAGAGGCAATGGATAGAATATTTGAAGGACTATGACTTCCAAATCTTATACCATCTAGTGAAAGCAAATGTGGTAGCCGATGCGTTGAGTTGGAAGGGCAAACTGGACAAAAGTCAGCAGCTAGCTGACTTTGGACCATGTTAGCAGAATGGTAGCTATCAACTCGATGGAGCAACTAAAAGGCTTACTGGCAAATTTGGTTGCTTCCGATGATTTGGTTGAGTGTGTTTAGCTAGCACAAATGGGTGATGAGGAACTAAATGAAATGTTGGACAAGATTCCTGACATTGTAGCTGATTCCAATAGTGTGATCAGATTTAGAGGAAGGTTGTGTGTACTCAAGGATAATGCACTGAGGTGGAATATCTCTGAGGAGGATCATCACTCAAAGTTCGCGATACACCCTGGAGTTAATAAAATGTATCAGGATTTAAAGCGAACCTACTGGTGGATGGGATGAAGAGGAATGTTGTGGATTTTGTCTCTAAGTGTCAGACTTGCCAACAGATCAAAGCCCAACGTCAACAACCTAGAAGACTATTGTAACCTTTAGAAATACCAACGTGGAAATTGGAGTGTATCACATGTGATTTTATTTCAAAGCTCCCAAGAGCTCAAAAGAAGCATGACTTCATATGGGTAGTTGCGGACCGACTAACTAAGGTATCTCACTTCATCCCCACGAAATCAATGATAACGGCCGAATACCTGGCAGGATTATATGTTGACAATATTGTCAAATTGCATGGGATTCCAAAGGAGATAGTCTCTGACCACGATCCCCTATTCACTTCACATTTCTGGGAAGCTTTCCAAAAAGCCATAGAAACTCAAATTAAGTTGAGTACAGCATATCATGCCCAAATTGATGGTCAAAGTGAGAGGACTATTCAAACTTTGGAAGATTTTCTAAGAGCTGGCATTCTTGACTGGGGAGGTGACTGGGAGAAATAGTTAGCCTTGGCTAAATTCACCTACAATAACTCTTACCAAGCCAGTATAGGGATTGGCACCTTCTAAAGCCTTATATGGTAGGCCCTATAGATCTCCATCATGCTGGTTGGATTCTACCAAAGTAGTCATAGCCGGGCCAGAGATGGTGAGGGAAACAACTGAAAAGGTGAAACTCATTTAGCAAAGACTTAAGGTAGCTCAGGATCGACAAAAGAGTTATACTGATACTCGAAGGAAGGACCTAGAGTTCCAAGTGGGGGATTTTGTGTACCTAAGGACATCTACTATGAAGGGGGTGATCAAATTTAAAATATTAGGGAAGTTGAAGCCAAGATTCATAGGACTGTTTCCAATCTTGGATCGAGTTGGGAATTGTGCATATAGATTAGCATTGCCACCAAGCCTAGCTGGAGTACACAATGTTTTCCATGTGTCAATGCTAAAGAAGTATGTACGGGATAAGGATCATATCATCACAAATTTTGAAGACTTAGAGCTACAATCAAATTTAACCTACAAGGAAAAGCCGATCCACATCCTAGCAAGAGAAATAAAGACACTCGGGTATGAGGAAATTCCTTTGGTAAAAGTATTGTAGAAAAATTAGGGGTTAGAGGAAGTTACATGGGAGATTGAACAAGAAATGGCAAGGAAATACCCTAGCCTGTTTATGGCATAGGAGTTTTATATTTGTAGTAGTATGAACTGATCCCGAAGAAATAAATAAACTTAATCATGATTGTTCTGTTACCTGTTATGATATTTAAGGGACGAAATACTTCTAAGTTGGGGAGATTGTAAAGACCGTGAAAAAAAAAAGGACGCGGACGCTGTCTGGGAAAGACCAAACATGTTATATTCTTTACCTAGTTAATTATTTACTAATTTTATTATTTACCCCATTAAATGAAATACGGGTCTATGGGTATTTTCAAATACCCTAGCCATCATTTTCATTTTTATAAATTTGAAAGAGGATGTCATTTTTCACATACGGGTGTAAGGGGGCGTCTTCCTCACCTTAGCCGCCTAGTTCTCCTCTTTCTTACGGGGCTTCTTCCTTGCTTAGGTATTCTTCCTATCTCCCTCTTCTTAATTTTCTTGCATGCATATCTTAATTTGATAATAAGCTTTATAATCATGGGAATTAAAGTTGTAAATCAACAAGAAAAGAACGAAACTGAACTGAAATTGGAATCCCATCCATGGCTGAGTAGCACTTTGGCAAGATGGGCGACAGTAAGAATAATTGCAAGGCAGTCCCTCACACCCTGATGACCTCTCTTGCTGCTGGGTCGAAGGGAGGGTTCGCCATGTCACTAGTTTTCCGGTGGGTGGCGGAATTGCAGCGGTGAATGGGTGAAGTTGCAAGGGTGATGGAAGTGGCAACGTTCTGCTACAATAGGTGCTGTAATGGACATTTAGAGGGGTAGACATCGGGGTTGCTTTGTCGACAACATCATGGGTTCCTTCACAGCAGTTCAGGCCACCGGAACAGTACACAACAGACGACCTTCTCGCTGGAATTCATGGTGGCAAAGTGCAGAAGTGGGGAGAACGACCAACTCCATGCAACATCCAAAGGTGGCCAATCTTTCCTGTTTTGATGCCAGCATGAGGTCATGCAACATCTGAATTTGAGCAAGGTGCAAGAAAGGAGTGAACATGAGGCTGGGAGAAGAGGAACATGCCTGGTTTGGTGCAGGACGGTGTCTTAGATCGCTGCTGTAAATCACGCACATGATGCCTCCCCGCTTGCTGATTTTATCCTGTTGTTGACGCTTTGTTGGGATGTTTAGATGGTGGTTGAATTGGGTGCCAAGATAAAGGTTGGATGAGAAGGACAAACCTATTTTTGGAGAAGAGAAGAATGGCGACGAGAAGAAGAAGAAGAAGAAGAAGAAGGAGGGTGGCAGTTTTGTAAATATGGGTTGCCTCGATACTGACTCGAGTTAAAAAAATAATACTAACTCGTAATAAATCTTTAAAAAATAATCATTTTAATGGGCTATGGTTAAAGTCGCTAAATTAATTAATTATTGGACGAAATTTACATGGACATAAGTAACAAAAAAATGTAGTAATGATAAACGGTCGATAATTAATTGCCATACTATAAGTGATTAATTTTAAATTTGATGTTTATAAGGCATTAATAAAATAAAGATTTTATTTTTACCATATTAAATTTAATATTAGGTAAATAAAGTGATTATTTTAATAACGAGTCAGTAAGGTAGAAAAGGTGTTATTAAAATATAATCGGGTAAAAATCACAAGCGTCGAATCTAAATAACATAATGAAAATAACTGAAGTTTGAAACTTTATTGAGTTAAATAATTTAAAATAATTATATTAGTAATATCTTTGAATTAGAATAATGCATATTAATTTAATTAATTTAATCGAACAACTTAAATAATTAAATTGCTATAAATAATAGTAGCGATTAAAAATTATAACCGTAAACTAAATCATCAAGATCAGGGTTAAGAAATTATCACCGTAAAGGAAAATCAAATACTTGTTTATTAGTAATAATTATGTTATAAACTGTTAGGTATTAATTATGATTTAGATAATTAATTTAAAATGTAAAGTAGAAGTTAAATAATTATATCACATGAATAATTATTTATATAAACTGTTGTCTTTTTCCAAACTAGCATAACTATGGGAAATGTTGCATTTTCCCAAACTCGTATAATTATATAAAATATTGTATTTCCCCAAAGTCGTATAATTATTTGAAATGTTGTATTCTCCATATAATTATTTGACATGTTATATATTTCCAAACTGGTATAATTATTTGAAATGTTGTATTTGCCCAAACTGTAGCCTTTGTCGACACTAATTTCAGACTGAGCTGGAAGACAATTTTTAATCTTAGAATGAGTTGGGACATAATGACTAAATCTTAAAATGAATTGGGAGATCACATAATCTCAGAATGAGCTTGAGACAATTTCTAATCTCAGAATGAACTAGGAGAGCATGACTAATCTCAAAATGAATTAGGAGACCACATAATCTCAGAATGAGCTGGGAGACCATTTATAATCTAAAAATGAACTTGGAGACCATGACTAATCTCAAAATGAATTGGGAGACCACGTAATCTTAGAATGAGTTGGGAGACAATTTCTAATCTCAAAATGAACCGGGATAACATGACTAATCTCAAAATGAATTGGGAGACCACCTAATCTAAGAATGAGCTGGGAGACAATTTCTAATCTCAAAATAAATTGGGAGACCATGACTAATCTCAAAATGAATTGGGAGACTACCTAATCTCAAAATGAGTTGGGAGACAATTTCTAATCTCAGAATGAACTGGGAGACCATGACTAATCTTAAAATGAATTGGGTGAGCACCTGATCTCAGAATGAGCTAAGAGACGATTTCTAATCTCACAATGAGCTAGGAGATGACTTTTACTATTCTCAGAATGACCTGAGAGATAATTACTAAAGTCTTGTGTAATAATAATAATAATAATAACGAGTGAAATGATAATAAGGATTATATTGACTTGTTTCATTTAACTATGCGGCTTACTAGTTTTATCACTAATGTGGAATTGCCTCCGCAGGTGAGCAGCATTGGACTGAAGAATAGAAGTGTGGTTGGTGGTTCTTTTACCAACCTAGGTATGGTTATTCAATAATAAAAAATTGGACTTTCTTATTATTCTCTTGTGTTATAAATGTGGTTATGGGAAACAGTCCAAGACTGTGGGGCAGTTATTTTATATTTTAGAGAACATGATTTATTGTTATGATTTATATTATAAGTTGCGATATTTATTTGCTATATTTCAACTCATGTTTTGGAATGTTACATTTAGATTACCTATATTTTTAAAGTAACGCCTGGTCCGGTTCGGGCGGGTCGTTATAGTTTTTCCTTTTGTTATTTTTGGGTTTGATTAATTTGTAATTAAATATTAGTTAACTCATAATGAATTCGAATTAAGTTGAACGAAATCAAGTAATGACAGTAGCAAAGGGTAGTCATATGTTTATTATCTTATGCTTATAAATGAAAGTACGTTTTATAATTTTTATAGATAACTAAATTATTATTATTATTATTATTATTATTATTGCTGATTTGTGTATGAGGTTGTATTTTGAATTCATGATCTTGTGGGCTACTTGTTAATAAATAAATGTTCTTATAACATTAAATAAAGTTGGTTTTAATTAGTTGATTAAATAATTAACTATTTGTTGTTTGCTATATTTTTATGGATTGTACTCTTAATATTGTTATGTGTCATAGATCATATCATCATGCATCCATTTAGCTAAGGAATTATACATTTAAATGTATAATTTGCTTGTGACTCCTAGAACAATATTTTTTGTCATGTCTATGGAGTGTTTAGCAAGTTCCAGGTCTGTATAATTATTTGAAATATTATATATTTCTATTTTGCAACCTAGTCATCTTGAGAATTGATTCGACCGCTATATGGTGAGCACAACTGGGGTGTACTAAAATTGACTTAGTCTAAACACCCTTAAAATTTTTGAAAGATTAAATATATGCCCCTATGCCGAATGAAATGATTGGGCGGAATGGAGCAAAACGACTTGTTATACACTTCCGATACCATGTGACTATAAAGACTTTGAAGAAAATAATAATAATAATAATACTAATAATATATTCGACGCAGTCCGAGAAGGACCGAAAGCAGTCCGCTTAATATATTTTATTATTTACCCAGTTAAATGAAATATGAGTGTGGGGGTGTTTTCACAAACCCTAGCCATCATTTTTCATTTTTATATCTTTGAAAGAGGAAGTCATTTTTCGTGCACTGGACCCTAGCCGCCTAGTTCTCCTCTTCCTTCCCAGTGCTTCTTCCTTGCTTGGGTATCCTTCCTATCTCCCTCTTCTTAATTTTCTTGCTTGCATATTCTTTGTAATTGATAATAAGCTTGATAAATATGAGAAACTAAGCCTGAAATCAACAATAAAAAACTAAAACTTAACTAGAAACTGAAACTCGCCATGGCTGACGAGTGCGAGAATTTGGGCAAGGATGGGCGACTGTAAACAATTGCAAGGCAGCCGCTCACCAACCCCCGACGACCTCACTGGTTGCTAGGTTGAAGGGATGGCTTGCCAGGACCCTTAATGCCAATGGGTGGCAGAATTACACCTGGTTATGGGCGGAGTTGTAGTGGGCAATGCTGTGGGAGATTACAGACATCTATACCAGTTTGCCTGCCAAGGCTCACACCATGCATGCTCACAACGTTTGACCTTGATGCTGGGTTGTCGTGCGGGGAAAAGGGAGTGTTCCCGGCGGTGCTGCTGGCCGGACAGAGTTCACCTTGCAGTCCTGGCAGTGCTGCTGGCCAAACAACGTGCGCCTTGGTGCAGAACATGATTCGCCTTGGATAGTTGCTGTAACGCACGAGCATAGGCTTCCAATTGGATTGCTAGGGAAGGGAAGCAGTTAGGGAAGGGTGTGATCTTGTTTTGGGTTGAAGAAGAAGAAATACATTTGTTTTTGATGCAAAGAAGAAGGTAGGAGACGAAAGGAAGTTGGGGAAGAAAAAGATGGCAATTTTGTAAATATGGGTTGACTCGATATTGACTTGAGTTAAAACATAATACTAATTCGTAATTAATCATTAAAGAGAATCATTTTAATGGGTAAAGTTACAAAACTAATTAATTATTGTACGAAATCGCCACGAGTAATAAAAAAATACGATAATGATAAATGGTCGATATTTAATCGGCACACAACAAACGATTAAATTAAATTGGATGGTTATAAGTGAAAAAATAAAATAAAGATTTCACCTTTACCATATCAAAGTTAATATTAAGTAAATAAAGTTATTATTTTAATAACGAGTCAGCAAAATAGAAAATGGGGTATTAAAATATAATCATGTAAAAAAAATCACAAGCAACGAACCTAAATAGCATAATGAAAATAAATAAAGTTCGAAACTTTTATTGAGTCAAATAATTTAAAATAATTGTATTAATAATATTTTTGAATTAAAATAATACAAAATAATTTAAATAATTTAATCTTACAACTTAATTAATTAAATTGCTATAAATAAGGATTGCGATTAAAAATTATAACCGTAAACTAAATGTGAAAGATCGTGGTTAAGTAATTATTATCTCAAAAGAAAATATACTAATAATAATAATTAAATACTTGTTTATAAATTAATAATTACTTTATCATCAGTGAATTGTGAATTATGATTTAAATATTAAATTTAAAATGTAAAGTAGGATTTAAATGGTTATATGCACATGAATAATTTAATATTTAATATTGTTGAATTTTAATAGTGATATATATATTAGTCATTTGGTTGCATGTATTTCTACTCGAATAAAATTATACTTATGTATAATTTTATGTTCTCGTTTAGATTATGATCATTGGTCACTGCTGTGGGTTCACTTACAGCCTATCCAGGTCCGTATAATTATTTGAAATGTTGTATTATCCCGTGTTGGCAGCCCAGGTCGGCCTGAGCATAAATTCAACCACCATGCACCGAGTGCAACCGGGCCAAGGAATTGACTCATTCCGACACGGGGCCGCATGCTTAAAATTACTATGTGGGAGTCTTGGTTGACCGAGTATCTAACCACCATGCGCTGGAATGCAACCAGGGTCGACTTAATTCAATACAAGGTAGCACCCCCTAAAAGACTGAACACCTGCCCCCATGCTGAAAGAGGCGACAGGGTGCAATGGCGCAAGAAGGCTCATTATGCACTTGTGATACTGAAAGGGTGAGTCAATGGCAAATATCGGTAACTACAGCCCGTGGGCCACGTAGCATGTGTGTGCATGCATGGGATGGTAGCTGGATGGGGTGGCCACCCTCCCAGCATATAACGTGCTCGGCATAGTCTCAAAACAACAAAAGGACTCTTGAAACAATAATAGGGATTTTATTAACTTGTTTCATTTAATTATCCAGCTTAGTGGTTTTATCACTAACGCGGAATTAACTTTGGACTAAAGAATAGAAGTGTGGTTCGTGGTTCCTTTACCAACCTAGGTATGGTGAATTGACAATATATTGGACTTCCTTTTTACCCTCTTGTGTTATAATTGTGGCTATGGCAAACGGTTCGAGACTATGGGACAGTTATTTTTTATATTGTCATATGCTATCAAAGTATGCTTTATTTTTATGATTTATAAATTCTAGAATTATTTGCAGTATTACAATTCATTTTCTAGAATGTTATGTTTACAAAAAAATATATTTTTAAATAACACCCGGTTTGGTTGGGGTGGGTCATTGTAGGTGGTATCAGAGCCAAGTTTCCCACAAGCTCACAAATTTTGACTCAAGTACCTTGTTGAAAAGTCTGGTAATTATCTTTTCCCACTGTGTTGTGTTATTACTTAACAAATTCATTCGCTAGTAAACCTAGGTCATAACTGAAAAAGAGAACATATTAACGAACCACGATGGTTTGACATTTCAAATGGCAGGCACTCATAGACAGTCGAACCGAGCACTCATAGATAGCCGAACCGATCTACTTAGTCGAATTCGAACACGGAGAATGTATTGGCCCAAATCCTGAAGGCCATACAGGGACTGGCGCAGGCTTCAGAAAATACAAATTATGTGGTTCAAAATATTGTTCAGCGGTTACCAGGAGTGGTAGCAGGGAATGGAGCCTCAAACTCAGCAGTGGGTCCCAGAATCACCGCAGACGGTGGTCAGGGAAGTGGCCAAGGGCGGGCAGGTTTAGCATACCCTGGCGAGCGAGGGGATCCAAACCCAGTGTCACCGGTAGTCCAACAAATATCGCCAGTAGTTGATTATGGTGACTGTTACACTGTGGAAAAGTTCAGAAAGAATGGAGCTGAGGTATTTATTTGAGGGACTGATCCAATGAAGGCGGAGAGCTGGATAGACACTACTGAAAAAGTGTTTAGGGCTCAGTCTCCACCCCACCGCCATCAAGTGAGGTTGGAAACACGCATGCTTTAGGAGGAAGCAACTTACTAGTGGAAATCCATTGAAAAAACTACATTCCATCCACGTGAGATTTCTTCCATCACGTGGGCAGAATTTGCGGCAGCTATTCTAACCAAACAACTCAAATGCCCATTGTTTGGTGAGGGTTGTAAAGCTTTTTTGGCAAACTTAGTTGAGAATCAGTCAAAACCCGAAGAGTTGTCCATGATATTTGTGGTAGCGGAGTTTCCCCAACTATTCCCAGACAAACTTCCAGGGTTACCCCCTAAGCAAATAGTGGAGTTTGCCATTGACCTAGCACCTAGAACAACACTAATTTCAAAAGCACCATACCACATGGCTCCAGCAGAACTCAAGGACTTAAGGAGTCAATTAGAAGAGTTGTTGTAGGTAGGTTTCATCCGACCAAGTACTTCAGCCTGGGGAGCCCCTATTCTTTTTGTGACAAAGAAAGATGGATCACTTCGGCTGTGTATTGACTATCGACAAATCAATCAAGTGACAGTCAAGAATCATCACCCCTTACCGAGGATTGATGACTTGTTTGATCAGCTAAAAACAGCCGGAGTTTTTTCAAAGATAGACTAGCAATTTGGTTATCACCAGTGGCGAGTAAAGGAGTCAGACATGCTGAAAACGGCTTTCCGAACTCGGTATGAACACTATGAATTTCTGGTCTAGCCTTTGGTATAACAAATGCACCAGGACCTTTATGTCACTCATGAACACAATATTTCACACATACTTGGACAAGTTTATTATCGTGTTTGTGGATGGCATTCTGGTCTATTCAAATAATGAAGAGGAGCATGTGAAGCACTTGTCTGTTACTCATCAAGTTCTGAGAGAACAAAAACTATTTTTCAAAATCTCAAAGTGACTTCTAGTTGAAAGAGGTAAACTTCCTTAGTCATATTATCTCAAAGATCGGAGTTGCAGCCGATCCATCAAAAGTGAAAGCGATTGGCCACAACCCAAGTCAATAAGCTTTCTTGGTTTAGCGGGTTACTACAGGAAATTCATTAAAGACTTCTCCTTAGTAGCATCACCAATGACCCAACTCACAAGGAAGGGAGTCAAGTTCAAATGGAATAGTGAGTGTGAGGAGAGTTTCCAGTCTCTGAAGATGAGTCTAACAACTGCACCAATCTTGACGCTGCCAAATGGTAATGAAGGATTCGTAGTCTTAAGTGATGCGTCTCTGTTGGGTTTAGGATGCGTCATTATGCAAGAAGGTAAAGTGGTGGCCTATGCCTCTTGTCAATTGAAGATTTATGGGCAAAATTATGCAACCCATGACTTAGAACTGGCAACAGTGGTTTTTTCTTGGAAAATTTGGAGACACTACTTGTATGGAGCCCAGTTCAAAGTCTTCATTGACCACAAGAGTTTGAAGTATATCTTCACCCAGAATGACCTTAACCTTTGATGGAGACGATGGATAGAATATGTGAAGGCCTACGACTTCCAAATCTTATACCACGTAGGGAAGGCAAATGTGGTAGCAGACATGTTGAGTTGGAAGGGCAAGGTGGATAAAAGTCAGTACCTAGCTAGACTTTAGGCCATGTCAGCAGAAGTGGTGGCTATCAACCTTGTGGAGCAACTAACTGGGTTATTGGCAAATTTGGTTATTTCCAATGATTTAGTTGACCGTGTTTACCTAGCACAAATGGGTGATGAGGAGCTGAATGAAATGTTCGACAAGAATCCTAACATTGTAGCTGATTCCAATAGTGTGATCAGATTTAGAGGAAAGTTGTATGTACCCAAGGACGATGCACTGAGACAAAATATCTTGGAGGAGGCTCATCGCTCAAAGTTTTCGATACACCCTAGAGTTACTAAAATGTATCAGGATTTAATGCAAACCTACTGGTGGTCTGGGATGAAGAGGGATATTGTGGATTTTGTCTCCAAGTGTCAGACTTGCCAACAGATCAAAGCCCAACATCAACTACCTAGACAACTATTACAACCTTTAGAAATACCAATTTGGAAATGAGAGTGTGTCACATGCGATTTTATTGTAAAGCTCCCAAGGACTCAAAAGATGAATAACTCCATATGGGTGGTTATGGACAGACTAACTAAGGTAGCTCACTTCATCCCCACAAAATCAATGGGGACAGAGGAATACCAGACAAGATTGTATGTCGACAATATTGTCAAGTTGCATGGGTTTCCAAAGGAGATAGTCTTTGACAAAGATCCACTATTCATCTCACATTTCTCGGAAGCTTTCCAAAAGCCATGGGGACCTAAATCAAGCTGAGTACAACATATCATCCCCAGACTGATGGTCAAAGTGAGATAACTATTTAAACTTTGGAAGATTTGTTAAGAGCTTGCATACTTAACTAGGGAGGTGACTGGGAAAAACACTTAGCCTTGGCTGAATTCACCTACAATAACTCTTACCAAGCCAGTATAAGGATAGCACCATTTGAAGCATTATTTGGTAGGCCCTGTAGGTCTCCATCGTGCTGGTTGGAGTCTACTAAGGCAGTTATAGTCGGGCAAGAGATGGTGACTAAAGCAACTGAAAAGGTGAAACTCATTCAACAAAGGCTTGAGGCAGCTCAGGTTTGACAAAAGAGTTATGTTGATACTCGAAGGAGGGACCTAGAGTTCTAAGTTGGGGAGTTTGTGTACCTAAAGAAATCTCCTAGGATGGGGGTGATTAGATTTAGAACATCAGGGAAGTTGAAGCCAAGATTCATAAGACCATTTCCAATCCTAGATCGAGTTGGAAATTGTGCATATAGACTAACATTACCACCAAGCCTAGCTGGAGTACACAATGTTTTCCATGTGTCAATGCTAAAGAAATATATACGAGATGATGATCATATAATCACAAATTTTGAAGACTTAGAGCTACAATCAAATTTAACCTACGAGGAAAAGCCGATTCGCATCCTGGCATGAGAAATAAAGACACTCAAGAACAAGGAAATTCCTTTGGTAAAAGTATTGTAGAAAAATCAGGGCCGAGAAGAAACTACATGGGAGACTGAACAAGAACTAGCAAGGAAATACCGTAGCCTATTTGTGACATAAGATTCTTATTATTGTAATAGCATGAACCGATACTGTTGAAATAAAATTAATCTTGATGGTCCTATTGCCGTTTTAATATTTCAGGAATGAAATATTTCTAAGTTGGGGAGATTCTAAAGACTGAAGAAAAAATAAATAAATAAATAATATATTCGACGCTGTCCAAGAAGGACATAACGCGGTCTCGGATGGACCGAACGTTGGAGAATTATTATTATTCACTACCGGGTTAATATATTTTATTATTTACCTGGTTAAATGAAATACAAGTGTAGGGGTGTTTTCACTTACCCCATCTGTCATTTTCATTTTTATAATTTTGAAAGAGGACATCATTTTTCGTGTAAGGGGGAGTCTTCCTCACCTTAGCTGCCTAGTTCTCCTCTTCCTTACGGGTGCTTCTTCCTTGCTTGGGTATCCTTCATATTTCCCTTTTTCTTAATTTTCTTTCATGCAAATTCTTTTTAATTGATAATATGCTTGATAAACATGTGAAATTAAGTCTGAAATCAACGATAAAAAACTAAAACTAGACTGGATATTGAAATTCGCCATGGCCGACGAGTGCAAGAATTTGGGCAAGGATGGGCGACGGTAAACAATTGCAAGGCAGCTGCTCACAACCCCCGACAACCTCTCTGGTTGCTGGGTTGAAGGGATGGCTCGCCTGGACCCTTGCTGCCGATGGGTGGCAGAATTACACCTGGTTATGGGCGGAGTTATAGTCGGCAATGCTGTCGGAGATTCCAGACATCTATACCAGTTTGCCAACCAAGGCTCACGCCATGCATGCTCACAGCACTTGGCCTTGGCGTTTGGTTCTTGTTCAGGGAGAAGGGGAGTGTTCCCGATGGTGCTACGGGCCGGACGGAGTTCACCTTGTAGTCCCGACGGTGCTGCTGGCCAGACAACGCGCGCCTTTGTGCAGAACATTATTTGCCTTGGATAGTTGCTGTAATGCACCAGCTTAGGCTTCCAATTGGATTGCTAGCGGAGGCAAGCAGTTAGGGAAGGACGTGATCCGGTTATGGGTTGAAGAAGAAGAATGACAGATCTGTTTTTGGTGCAAAGAAGAAGGTAGGAGAAGAAGGGACTTTGGGGAAGAAGAAGATGGCACTTTTGTAAATATGGGTTGACTCGATACTGACTTGAGTTAAAAAATAATACTAACTCATAATAAATCTTTAAAAATAATCATTTTAATGGGTTATGGGTAAAGTTACTAAACTAATTAATTATTATACAAAATCACCACGAGTAATAAAAAAATACGGTAATGATAAACATTAAATAATTAATCGGTGCACAAGGAACCACTAAATTAAATCGGGTGGTTATAGGTGATAAAATAAAATAAAGATTTCGCCTTTACCCTATCAAAGTTAATGTTAAGTAGATAAAGTGATTATTTTAATAACGAGTTAGTAATGTAGAAAATCGGATATTAAAATATAATCGTGTAAAAAATATCACAAGCTAAGAACCTAAATAATATAATGAAAATAAATAAAGTTCGAAACTTTTATTTAGTCGAATAATTTAACATAATTGTATTAATAATATTTTTGAATTAGAATAATACAAATTATTTTAAATAATTTAATCATACAAATTAATTAATTAAATTGCTATAAATAAGGATTGCAATTAAAAATTATTACGGTAAACTAAATCATCAAGATCGTGGTTAAGTAATTATTATCTCAAAAAAATATATACTACTAATAATAATAATTAAATACTTGTTTATAAATTAAAAATTACTTTATCATTAGTAAAGTAAGAATTATGATTTACATAATAAATTTAAAATGTAAAGTAGGAGTTAAATGGTTATACCACATGAATAATTTAATATTTAATATTGTTTAATTTTAATAGTGATATATATATTAGTTATTTAGTTGCATGCATTTACTCGAATAAAATTATACTTGTGTATAATTTTATATTCTCGTCTAGATTATAATCGTTGGTCACTGCTGTGGGTTCACTTACAGCCTATCTAGGTCCGTATAATTATTTGAAATGTTGTATTTTAGCTTGTTGGCTGCCCTGGTCAGCCTGAGCATAAATTCGACCACCATGCACCGAATGCAACCGGGGTCAAGGAATTGACTCATTTCGACACAGGGCCACATCCTTAAAATTACTATGTGGGAGTCTTGGTTGACTTGAGTGTCTGACCACCATGCGCTGGAACGCAACCGGGGGTGGACTCTATTCGACACAAGGCAGCACCCCTTGAAAGATTGAACACATGCCCCCATTCCGAAAAGGGTGACAGGGCGCAATGGCACAAGACAGCTCATTATGCACTTGTGATACCGAGAGGGTGAGTCAATGGTAAATATCGGTTACTATAGGTCGTGGGCCACGTAGCGTGTGTGCGCATGCATGGGATGGTAGCAGCTGGATAGGGTGGCCACCCCTCCCAGCATATAATGAGCTTGGCATAGGCTCATAACAACTAAAAGACTCTTGAACAATAATAGGGATTTTATTGACTTGTTTCATTTAATTATGTGGTTTAGTGGCTTTATCACTAACGCAAAATTGCCTCCACAGGTGAACAGCTTTGGACTGAAGAATAGAAGTGTGATTGGTAGCCCTTTTACCAACCTAGGTATAGTGAATCGACAATAAATTGAACTTCCTTTTTACCCTCTTGTGTTATAATTGTGGCTATGGGAAACTATTTGAGACTGTGAGACAATTATTTTATAGGTTGTCGTATGCTATCAAAACATGTTTCATTTTTATGATTTATAAATTCTTGACTTTTTTGCAGTATTACAATTCATGTTCTGGAATGTTATGTTTACAACAAATTATATTTTTAAGTAATACCGGGTCTGGTTCGGGCAGGTCGTTACGGTGACACCCTTATTTTTGTTCACTAAAGAACCGAATCGGCAATGTTATGATCAAGTTGAATTATGTCTAAAGATGCTGGTTTATAAGACTCGATAATAATATAAATCGAAATAACCTACTCGGCATCAAGAGAATGGAAGACATTGCTAAATATGCGTGAAAACTCATCAAATATCAATAAAAATATGAAAGAAAATAATTGCGTTGAACTCAAGTTTGTGTAACGTTTGTCTTTCCTCCCACCAAAGCCGACTTAGGATCACAAGACCTACATATATAATAAGAAAAATGCTAGTAATGAATGTTATTGGTTCAAAAATAACTACTAGTCAAACTGGCACAAGAGAGCTGGCCTTCTTGACAAATGAAATCATTCATATACTTCTTCATAGAGTCTCTCATAAAGGCGCTCATTAAAAGCCGTCAGCCTCAGCTCGACAATATCAAATTCTTACTCATCTCATCCCTCAGCAAACTTTAAAACTATCCCTTGTACAAGAAAATCAATTTCTTTTCTCATTTCTTTCAACCCTCTACATCCTCTATATCACTCTTGCCTTTGAGTATAGTGGCCTAGTACTCTCACGCATGCACTTCTCTGGGTTTTAGGAACTCAAAGGTGGATTTGTCAGGATCCCTCAAGAATAGAAAAGCCCGCTCACCAATCCATAGCCTCTTTAACTAGCACGTGCACCCACTCATGGTACGTGTGAGTTTATTTTTCCTTATATCACATCTCACTAGAAAACATCAATAAAATCATAAATAGACTTGAAAAAGGATTTATAAAATATGCCCAAAGGCAATTTGTGGTAGATCTTGTTTTCGAAATTAGACTCGAAGGATCTCATCTTCGAGGGTTATTAATCACCGAAGTAAAATACGTCTAAATGACACATGTTAAGTAGGGTCTAATAAGACAACCCCTAAAGATGTCCTGCGATTTGGAAATCAAATCAACAATAGACTCTGGTCCAAGCTTCAAGCACGACGCCTCATCTACGACGAGCTCGGACTCCAAAACATAGCTCCATAAAATAATAACAGCTCTATATGATGCATGCTCATAGTGTATGTGCACGTCATCAATACATCTTAATGAAGAAGATATTGCTAAATAAACTTACAACTAAATATCTAACACAAAAAGAGAAACATAATAAAGGAAATAACTAATAAATAAATAAATACACTAATGAATAAAGAAATAAATAATAAATACATAAAAAAATAATACTACGATCATAAAATAATATTATTATTTATGATATAAATACATAGCCAAAGACGAGTAAATATCACATCTACTCATGTTAGTAAACATATAAACAATTAAATAAATAAATACATAATCATTTTATAAATAAATAAATCGTTAATTTTAATTAATTATTATTATTAATAATATCATAGTTATCTAATATAGAATACATAATTAAATATAAATAAATAATAACATACACGCAACAATTAAATAGATAAATAAATAGATAGATAAATAAAATTTAGTAAACATCAATAAGATTAATATTAATAAGTAAATATATCAATAAAAATAATAAACAATCACATAAGCACGTATCATGTACGACAAATGTATAAATAAAAAGAAATAAATAAAAATAAATAAATAAAAACACTCATGACATCAAAATATGCTAAATAATGTGATACGGGCTGAAAATGAGGTAAACCGGGTTAACCTACTAAAACAAACCGGGTCGGTTGTGTTAACTAGGTTTGAGTCAAATAATCTGGTGGGCTAGATCGGATGACTTGGTATGGACTACTGGTCACGGACACAAACGTGTCCAACAGGCGAATGTGAAGGGATGAACAGGACTTGGGCTGGCAGACACGGTGCGGGCAAACGGGTCTGACGGGGTGGGTGGCGAGGCAGAGGGTGCCGCTGGTCATGATCGACCAAGGACGTTAAGACGGAGGTGCTAGTAGTGACAAACAACTAGATCAATGGAACCCACAATCATAGAGATAGAGGAGGATGTCTAATATCCTATCAGGTGGCTGAGAGATTAATAGACATGGGTTGTGAGGTCTTCTTTACCACTGTTGTGGCTAAACAAAATTAGTCAGCACCATAGTTTGCACAAATTCCAGTGGTCAGTGTGTTTGCACATATCTTCCCGTATGAGGTGTCCAAACTACCACCTACTAAAGAGGTGGAGTTCATTATTGATTTGGTCCTCGGTATTGCACCTATCTCTAGGCCAGTGCATCGATTGGCACCACATGAGCTTAGGCTCAAGACTCAATTGCAGGAGCTATTGGAGTAGGGCTTCATTAAACCAAGTGTCTAATCTTGGGGTGCTCCAGTCCTCTTCATCAAGAAGAAGGATGGCAATATGAGGTTGTGCATCGACTATAGAATGCTCACCAAGGTTACGATGGAGAACTGTAGGGCAATATGAGGTTACTGTAGCGCAATATGAGGTTGTGCATTGACTATAGAATGCTCAGTGATACCTCTGGTGTAGGGCTAGGTTCTGTGTATCAATATAGAGAGGTAGAGTGATAGCCTATGCTTTCCGGCAATTGAAAGCGCATGATGATAACTATACCACACATAACTTAGAGCTTGCATCGGTCATATTTGCACTGCATATATGGAGACATTATCTATATAGAGTGTCCTTCCAGCTCTTTCTGATCATAAGAACTTGAAGTACATCTTCACACAGAATGATCTAAAGAGTAAGCAATAGAGGTGGCTGGAGTTCCTAGCAGATTATGGCATTGACATTGCCTACCATCCGGGTAAGGCAAATGTGGTTGTAGATGCCTTGAGCTGGAGGCCAGTAGGATGTGGAGCTAAATGTGGCAGAGTTTTCTGGATTGCATGTGAACATTCTTCACGAGGCCCATCACTCAAGGTTCACTATGCAACCGGGCTCTCTAAAGATGTATCACAACTTGTGCCGATCTTATTGGTCACTGGGGATGAAGGACATCCTCAATACTATGTCGCGATTTCTTGTATGTCAGCAGGTCAAGATTAAGCAAGAAAAGCAAGGTGGAAGCTGGATTGCATCACTTGTGACTTTATCACACATTTACCCCCTTCCGACGATAGATGGATGCAGTATGGCCTGTCATCAATAGGTTGATGAAATAGGTGTACTTTATACCAATTCGTATGACCTATCCTGTGTCTATGTTGGATAGATTATTCGGAGATCAAATTGTCAGACTATATGGAGTTCGTAAGGAGATTGTATAAGATAGGGACCCAAGATTCACCTCTTCCTTCTGGAGATCTTTCCAGTGAGAACTTGGGACAGAGACCCAATTTAGTACAACCTATCATCCACAGATTGAAGGCCACTCTGAGAGGACGATTTAGATCCTTGACGACTTGCTCCAATTGTGTGTGATGGACTTCGGTGGCCCATGGGAGGAGCAACTTCCCTTGGTGGAGTTTGCGTATGACAACAGCTATCAAGCAAACATAGGGATGGCACCCATCGAGGCATTGTATGGCAAGTTGTATAGATCACCATCATGTTGGCTAGAGGGCGATGAGCCGTTGATAGTAGGCCCAGGAGTTACTTCAGGGAATCCTAGAGGACAATTAAGTTGATCAGGCAAAGGCTTCTGACAGCTTAGGATAGGCAAAGGTCTTGAGCAGATCAGGGCGTAGGGACGTTAGTTTCACCCCTAAGGATTGCGTTTTCCTGAAAGCCTCACCAACTAGAGGAGGCTTACATTTTGGGAAGTGAGGCGAGCTAAGTCCAAGGTATGTTAGCCCGTTCAAGGTGTTGAGACGTGTTGGAGAGGTTGAATCAAGCTTGCACTCCCACCCAGTCTATCAGTAGTGCAGCCGGTGTTCCATGTATTTATGCTAAAGAAGTATATGCCTGATGAATCACACCAACTTCAATATGAGGAGCTTGACATCCCAACTTGTCCTATGAGGAGGAGGCTATGGGGATTCTCCGCTGGTCTGTGAAAACTCTTCGTAGGAAAGAAGTACCTTTGGTGAAGGTAATTTGGTTCAGCAGGGTGTTGAGGAGGCCAATTGAGAGCGTTTGGATGAGATGCGGTAGCATTTGCCTAGACTCTTCCCTATGGAGGATGACAACTTGAAGTATTAACACCCTTCCGTGTTTTGGTTGAATGTTATTGTATGTTGTATGTTGAGTGTTATGGTGTTGTGTAACCCCTTAGGAAATTCCTGGATGGAATTTTCTAAGTGGGGAAGGTTGTAAAACCCGGCCCATCCGCCCGAGGATTTTATTTTTGGTCAATTGTTACCTAAATCAGCTTTAGTAGAGTCCAGCCTTTATTACCGTCGTTCGTGTATGGTATGGTGTAAGTTTTCCCGGCCTTAGCCTACTTTGCTACTCGATACGCCTGCTTGGATCTTACATGCCCGACTTTTTTCATGTTTGGATCCTAAGGCCATGTCCCTCGTGTGTCTTTTATGCTTATGTGTGTGTTTGATAACCCTTTCGGAACATCCTAACCCCTTTAAAGCCCCACAGTGCAATTCCTAAGGTGGGCCCAATCTCTTTAGGGTAAAAACCCAAAGTTTTTAGATTTTGTGCCAACCCATCTCATACATCTTTATTTAATCGAAGTCGTACCTCTTCAGCCATTGCAGCCATACCTATGACATCACCAAGCCAACTCATACTTCTTCATTCAACTCATACCTCTTTAGGTATGTGTAAAGACCGTGAGAAAAAAATGGCACGGATGTAGTTCTGAAAGGACCGAATGTGTTATATTCTTTACCCGGTTAATTTTACCTGGTTAATTATTTGCCCATTTTATTATTTACCCGGTTAAATGAAATACGCGTCTAAGGGTGTTTTCACATATCATAGCCGTCATTTTCATTTTTATAAATTTGAAAGAGGACGTCATTTTTCACATACGGGTGTAGGGGCGTCTTCTTCACCTTAGCTTCCTAGTTCTCCTTTTCCTTGCCTGTGTTTCTTCCTTGCTTGGGTATCCTTCCTATCTCCCTCTTCTTAATTTTCTTCCATGCTATTTTTAATTGATAGTAAACTTGTTAATCATGAGGATTAAAGTTTAAAATCAACAAGAAAGAAACTAAACACGACTGTTGGTCGACAAGTCCCCTGTTTCGGCGAGATGGGCAAGCGCAGGCAAAGTTTTGCCAGGAATCGGTGGCGACGGTTGTTCCAACGTCGGAAGATGATCCTACTCTCTTCGTCGATTAGTGTAGGGTCGATCTCACGTGGGTGGATGCCGTCCTGGGGTGGTAAATGGCCAAAAACAGAGGACAGTGGCAAAAACAGAGGCGACGGCAGTGGGTGAAGAAATCTGGCCGGGGAAGGTCGACAGAGGGTCGAGGGTGTCTAGGCGACCACCCAATTGACGTGGCGACGCTTGCCGGCGGTGGAATCGGCGACGTGAGCACGCTGCTAGGAAGGCAATGCAGGCGTCGCCGCCGCTGGAAGGCGGTTGGAGTTGGTCGGGCGACACCACAATGGCATGGCAAGGCTGGGCGGCAACGATTGACGGCGGCCAGAGACGATCGCTGGCAACAACTGGATGGTAGTTGCTGCTAGGAACAGGGAATGGCGCCAGGAAATAAGAAGAAGAAGAAAATTACCTTGGGTGGCAAACTTGTAAATAATGCTCGAGTTAAATAATAATACCAACTCATAAATAACACCTGACTCGATACCGGCTCGAGTTAAAAATAATACGAACACATAATAAATCTTTAAAAATAATTATTTTAATGGGTTATTAAACTATAGTCGGGTAGCAATCACTAGCGTCGAACCTAAATAAAATAATGAAAATAAATAAAGTTTGAAACTTTATTGAGTCGAATAATTTAAAATAATTGTATTAATAATATTTTTGAATAATACAAATTATTTTAATTAATTTAATCGAACAACTTAATTAATTAAATTGCTATAAATAATAGTAGGGATTAAAAATTATAATCGTAAACTAAATCATCAAGATCGGGGTTAAGTAATTATCATTGTAAAGGAAAATTAAATACCTATTTATTAGTAATAATTATTTTATCAACTGATAGGTATTAATTATGATTTAGATAATTAATTCAAAATGTAAAGTAGGACTTAAAGGATTATATCACATGAAGAATTAATTATCTCACTAGATTTGTTGAGAATTTAATATTTAATATTTTTGAATTGTTACATGATATGTTGTCAAAATTTTAATAATGATATATATATTAGACATTGAGTTGCATGCATTTTTACTCGAATAAAATTATACTTATGTATAATTTTATATTCTCGATTAGATTAGGATCATTGGTCGCAGTTGTGAGTTCGAAATATTGAGGTCCGTATAATCAAGATCAGGGTTAAGTAATTATCATCGCAAAGGAAAAACTAAATACTCGTCGCTCAAAGTTCTCGATACACCCTGGAGTTACTAAAATGTATCAGGATTTAAAGCGAACCTACTGGTGGATTGGGATGAAGAGGGATGTTGTGGATTTTGTCTCCAGGTGTCAGACTTGCCAACAGATCAAAACCCAACATCAACTACCTGGAGGACTATTGCAACCTTTAGAAATACCAACTTGGAAATGGGAGTGTGTCACATGTGATTTTATTGCAAAGCTCCCAAGGAATCAAAAGAAGCATGTCCATATGGGTGGTTGTGGACTGACTAACTAAGGTAGCTCACTTTATCCCCACGAAATCAATGAGAACTACAAAATACCTCGCAGGATTGTTTGTTGACAATATTGTCAAGTTGTATGGGATTCCATGGGAGGAGATAGTCTCTGACCGAGATCCCCTATTCACCTCATATTTTTGGGGAGATTATAAAGACGGTAAAAAATAAATAAATAAATAAATAAAATAAAAATATTCGACTCAGTCGGGAAAGGATCGAGCGTTGGAGAATTAATATTATTAATTATATTATATTCTCTGCCCCGGTTAATTCTACCCGGTTAATTATTATATTTTATTATTTACCCAGTTACCCGGTTAAATGAAATGCGAATGTTGGGGTGTTTTCACATACCCTAGCCATTATTTTCATTTTATTTTTGATAAGGGATGTCCTCCTCACCCTAGCCGTCTTCATTCTCATTTTCTTCTCCTCTTCCCTTACCGGTGCCAGATTCTTCCTTGCTTGGGTATCCTTCCTATCTCCCAATTCTTAATTTTCATGCATTCATATTTTTTAATTAATAATAAGCTTGATAAACATGAGAATTAAAGTCTTAAATCATCAATAAAAAACTAAACTAAAATGGAAACTGGAAATCCCACCATGGCCGACAGGTTTGAGCTTTTGGCAAGGATGGGCGATTGTAAAAAAGTTGCAAGGCATCCCCTCACCCTTGACGGTCCCTCTGGCTGCTGGGATGAAGGGATGGTTTGCCTGGACCCTTGCTATCAATGGGTTCTGGAGTTACATTTGTTTGTGGGCTGAGTTGCAAGGTAGGATGAAGGTGATGCCATTTCCTCTGAAATTGATGCTATAATGGAAGGTTCAGAGGGTAGACACTGGTTGTTCTTCGTTGACAACATAAAGGGTCTATGACAGTAGTTCCTGCCACCGGCACAGGCCATTACAGGTGACCTTCTTACCGGAATTAATGGCGGCAACGTGCAAACGTGGGGAGAACGACCTTACTCCCTACGACGTCCAAAGGTGGTTGAACTTCCTGTTTTGATGCCGGCCTGAGGTTGTTGAACATCTGATTTAGAGCAAGGTGCAAGAAAGTGGTCATCTTGAGGTTGGAGAAGAAGGATGCCATCTGTTTTTGGTGCAAAGAAGAAGGTAGGAGATGAAGAATGTTGGGGAAGAAGAAGATGACAGTTCTATAAATTTTGCTTAACTTGATACGGCTCGAGTTAACAAATGATACTAACTCGTAATAAATCTTTAAAAATAATTGTTCTAATGGGTTATGGGTTAAAGTTCCTAAACTAATTAATTATTGTACGAAATCACCATAAGTAATAAAAATATGGTAATGATAAATTGTCGATAATTAATCGGTGTACTACAAGCGATTAATTTAAATCAGTTGGTTATAAGTAATTAATAAACTAAATATTTTACCTTTATCATATTAAATTTAATATTAGGTAAATAAAGTTATTATTTTAGTAACAGGTTAGTAAGTTAGAAAATGGGTTAATAAATTATAATCCGGTAAAAATCACAAGTGTTGAACCTAAATAAACTAATGAAAATAAATAAAGTTCGAACCTTTATTGAATTGAATAATTTCAAATAATTAGTAATATCTTTGAATTAGGATAATACAAATTATTTTAAATATTTTAATTGAACAACTTAATTAATTAACTTGCTATGAATAATGATAGCGATTAAAAATTATAACCAAAGGAAAATATACTAATAATAATAATTAAATATTTGTTTATAAGTTGACAATTATTTTATCATTTGATAAGTATGAATTATAATTTAGATAATTACTTTAAAATGTAAATTAGGGCTTAAATGATTATGTCACATGAATAATTTAATATTTAATATTGTTGAACGTTGCATGCTTTATGTTGTCGAATTTTGACAATGATATATATGTTAGTCATGTAGTTGCATGTATTCCCACTTGAATGAAATTATACTTATGTATAATTTTATGTTCTCGTTTAAATTAGTATCGTTGGTCACAGTTGGAAGTTCACTTACAAACTATCCAGGTCCGTATAATTATTTAAAATGTTGTATTTTCCCTTTTTGGCAGCCTTGGTCGGCCTGAGCCCAAATTCGACCACCATGAACCGAATGTAGCCGAGGTCAAGGAATTGACTCAGTCTGACACGGGGCTGCACCCTTTACAATTACTATGTGGGAGTCTTGATCGACTTGAGTATCTAACCACCATGCAACGGAACGCAATTGAGGTCGACTCAATTCGACACAAGATAGCACCCCTTGAAAGAATAAAAACCTGCCCCCATGCCGAAAGGGGTGACAGGGCGTAGTGGTGCAAGAAAGCTCATTATGCACTTGTGATACCGAGAGGTTGAGTCAATGGCAAATATCGGTAACTACAGGCTGTGGGCCATGTAGCGTGTGTGCCCATGCATAGGATGGTAGTTGGATGGGGTGACCACCCCTCCAAGCATATTAAGAGCTCAGCATAGGCTCATAACAACTAAAAGTCTCTTAAAATGATAATTGGGATTATATTGACTTGTTTTATTTAATTATGTGGCTTAGCGGTTTTATCACTAGCGCAAAATTGCCTTCGCAGGTGAGCAGCTTTGGACTGAGGACTAAAAGTGTGTTGGTGAATCTTTTACCAACCCAGGTTTGATGAATTGATAATAAATTTGATTTCCTTATTATTCTCTTGTGTTATAATTGTGGCAATGGGAAACAGTTCGAAACTATGGGACGATTATTTTATATATTGTCATATGCTATCAGAACATGTTTTATTTTTTTATGATTTATAAATTCTAGACTTATTTGCTTTATTATGAATCATGTTCTAGAATGTTATTATTACATCAATTATATTTTTAGATAATACTCGGTCTGGTTTGGGTGGGTTGTTACAAAAATGAATCAATCATCTAGTGAGATGAACAATAATAACAAAGACGTGAGGAGAATAAGAACACTCCCCCACCAATGATCTTATAGGTCATAACATGCACTAAAGATTGGAAGTAATCTACTAAACCAACCATATATCTAAAAGAACAAAGATCATTTATAAATGAACAATTAAGGAAGCGAAACTACTAATAGTACTAGAGCATAGATTAGTTATACGAAGTGAAAAACAACTTGTAATTCTCACAAAAATTTTGATCACACTAACATCCATCTTTAATTAGATTACAAACAACCTTCCAATGAGATGCTTAAATCCCCAACAACTGAATAATAACCATAACTATGGTGAGTAAATTAACATTTAATTACCATGATGGCCATAAGTATGATTCAAATATTAATCACCTCACAAGCTGTAACGACCCGCCATT